>PVJX010039394.1:0-15757 GCA_004027295.1 Dolichotis patagonum
TGTATTGAATGCTGATTGACAATTTTAAAGGGTTAATGTCCCAACACGGAAAGGTTCTCAGGCCATATTGTTGCAATGGGAAAGCACATATGTTTTTATGTTCATATACACAAAAAATCTTTTTAAAAAATCAAGGTGCCATATGTATTCTTCAGGGACAATTTACACACATATGGATGCATAAAAAAGCTTGGATCTGTTACCCTCCAGATTGATAACTATGGATAGTCCTGTGGAGGTAAAAGGGATACACATAAATTTAGAATTACAGATTTATTTGTAATGCTTGAATTTTAAATTACCATAGGTTATATATTAATTATATATTTATAATTGAGTTTTTAAATGAAAAATCACTATTACTTCATAATAAAAGGGAAGAATTAAAATAAATGGACAGATATAATAGGCCTACATAAAAAAGTACCTCAGTTGGAAAAGATATCAATGCCACCCAAATTAATTTATAAAATTAAAGTAATCAGAATCATAGTTTTTTGGAAACTATATAGTGATTATATAAACAAACAGTTAAAATTGTTTCAAAACAAATAAATTATAAGGAAACATTACTGCAAATAAATTATTAAAATGTGTTATGAAATAACAATGTTAAATGTATGATAAAGGAAGAAAAATACAAAGGCATCTTTAAAAAATCAAAATATTTAAGGCAAAATCCTCTATTAATATAGGAAATTTACATATGAAATTTTGCTAATGTGAAAAAGGTTTTTAAATTTTTAACCTTCATTCAAGTTTGACTCAAAGTAACAAGATAAAATTAATATTTTTCTAAGTTGAATAACTGTCTTTTATTCTTTGTAAAGACTTAACATACATACACAAAGTTGCATAGATCATAATTATCTAGCTCTAAAAAATGTAACAAAGAGAAGAAATTCATTTCAAAGAACAGAATATGTCAAGCAACATCTAGAAAGTTCCTTCCTTTTTCTAACCACCAGCTCCCTTCACTCTCATAAATTAACTACTACCTGGATGTTTAACAGCATAATTTAGCTTGGTCATTTTAAAATTTTATAAAATAGATATGACATAGCTTATTTTATGTCTTACTTTATTCATTTAATGTTATGTTCCCGAGATGTGTGCATATTGTTACAGGAATCATATTGCTCACTTCCATTGCAGTGTAGTATTCCACTGTATACATATTGCACTGAATGTTTGCTCCCCAAAAAAATCATATGTTGAAATTCTAACCCCCAAAGTGACAGTATCTGAAGGTGAGACACTAGGAAAGTGATTAGGACATGAGGTGGAGACTTGATTAATGGAATTACTCCCCAGACCACATCACTGAGAACTCCCTCACCCCTTCAGACATGTGAGGATACAGTGAGAACATCTACACTCCAGCAAATGAAGCCTCTTCAGACACAATTATCACCTTAATCTTGGACTTCACAGCTTCCAGAACAGTGACAAATAAATGTTGTTAAAGCCACCTAATCTTATGCATTCATTTTACTGGTGATGTATTAAGATTGGTAAAGCAAGAGACACCCTTAAACATTGGTGATGAGGTGATTAGGTGCCTCAGCTACTCTGGGAATGGCTTGGCCTTGTCTTTCAAAACTGAACAGAGCATTCCTTCCAATTCTGCAACTTTTTTCCAGACATACACCTTTAAAAAATGCTTACCAAAACTGCTTCTGACATTCCTGTGCAACTTTTTCTGTGAACATATGTTTTAATTTCTCTTGGGCAAAGACTCCTTTGTGGAGGAGTGGAATCACTGAGTTGTTGGCAAATCTTTGTTTATATTAATGTTGAAAGCCTTAAAATAAAACCAGAACAATCTGTACCATAACTTTCTTTGATATATTGCCATCCTCAAATAATTACGAATATTTTGCCAGTAAGTATAAATTGGTAAAACTAGCCTTTGTGATATATTTGGAGTTTTAGTGTATTAAGATAAGCAATGTCCTTGTATTTCACATTTCAAATACTGAGAAGAAATTTCTATAGGCACATTGCTTTCTCCTTTATGCTCAATTTGTGATGTGATTAAAAGTGTCTTTAAAACTAAGATGTTCTCTTTAGCATGCTTATCATATGGAGTTATTTCTGTCTTTAAAATAATCTGTAGAACAGGAGATTTGAAAAACACAGAGTGAATATCTTTCTTTGTTATTTTAGCTGCTGACATTTTTAATTCAATTTAGCAGTAGCCTTATATTTTTAAAGTTAATGAAGTGAATTTCAAGTTCAGTTAGCAGTAATTTAAGATGACAATTCAATCATTAGTGAAGCTAATTATTAAATGGAAAACTCACTGCAGTACTCAACTTCATAATGAAATAAAACCTTATGTCCAAGAGGAATGCAGAGCCTGTGGGCTGGACAGTGTGCAGCTCTGCTAACAAAGCAGCACCATAAGAAGGTCCAAGGTGACAGTCCTGCACATTAGTATCATGTCCAGAGGACTCAGATTTAATGTTTTGATTCATTCCTAATCATGACTTTCATTCACTAAATCACAAACCATATAAAGCACTTCGAATCATAGCCTCTCCAGCAGTGTTTCTAAATATATCTACTATATTTATCTCATTCGTTAGAAAAATGTATGACAGGTATAGTAATTGCCACGTTTATTATAATAAAAATAAAAGAGGATTGATGCTGTAACTGTGAGAGCTTTATTATAGTAAGCAATTGCATGCACTTCTTTTGTGTGTACATCTGGAACAGTAAAACTCTTATGCCCATTAATTGACAAATAATAAACAAAATGGATATATTCATACAATGAAATGCTATTCCACAATAAAAAAACATTGAGGTACTGATATATACTAAAATTAAATGAGCCTTAAAAACATTCTATAAATGACACGTTTAAATATTGCATTGTTTCTCTTGTGTGAGAAGCCAAAGGTGTAAATAAGTATTGAAATGGATGATAGATTTGGGAAGTAGAAAGAAAATGATAAATGAGAAGGGGAACAAGGAAAGGGGAATAAGGGAGGCAAGGAAGGGAAAATGGAAAAAATTAGAAGTGAAACAGTTGAAACAAAGCTTTTGTAAATAAGGAGGGGAACAAGGTTGAAGGAAGAAAAGGGAAATTGGGGGAAAAGATCAACATACATAATGTACAGGTACAACGAGTGTGATCTTTATGTATATCAAAAGTATACCAATAAAATTAATTTTTAAAAGACATTATTCTAAATGAAAGAAACTATACATAAATGACCACATACCATATAGTTCCATGCATGTGAAATGCCCAGATAGTACAAATTTATAAAGACAGACAGTAAATTAATGGAGATGGGAATGGGAAATGACTGCTCACAGGAACAAGTTCTTCTTGGTGTGATGAGAGAGTACTAAAATTGGAACATTGTGATCACTGCAGAAGCCTGTAAACATACTCAAAGTCACTGAATTATTCACTTAAAGTGGGTGAAGCTTATGATATGCAAATTATGCCTCAAAAAGCTGTTTAAACAAAGATTGAATTTTGAAAATGATCAGGACTATTGAGGATTAGAGTAGCTTGAAATCACTGCAAATGGTTCCTTTCTGTTTGTCTTCTCAAAACTTCTAATGTGGCATCATCTGCACTTTCAGAAATTAAAGCTTAGTATGCAAGTAATAAAACATAATATAAAATGTAAAAACATTCCATTAGCTAATATAACAGGTAATCCAGAAGGAATTCATAAGCCAGTATAACTTTTTAAAATATATATCCATGAGAAATGGAATTATTCATAAAAGTTTGTTTTAATTTACCTCCTTCTTCACCTTAAAAAATTCCTTCACCCTTTAGGTTACAGAGAAAATTTATTTAAACCTAAAACAGGTCACATCACTACTGTTCAAAGGGTCTAACAGATCCCTGACTACAGGGCTGGCTGGAAGACAGTGACTTCTTACAGAGCTCTGTAGCCCTCTGTTACGTCCTGGATGGTGTGGCTGGCTGGCATGCTGGCAATAAAACAAAAACAGAGAAGGTGGAGAATGGCAAGACACAGAGGTGAGGTTTGGCCCCAGTTCCCCAGCCCACCCAAAACAGGTGTGGAACTCAATGAGATGATGAAGTTGGAAGTCAAACACTGGAAACTTCTGAAATGATAACAAAAGTGAAAAAACAAGTGGAAAAGGCTAAAGAGAAAATGATCTCTCAGGTACAAAAGAGAAATGATGCTTAAAATCAAAGACAATAGAAAAGACACAAATAAAAGAATAGATGAGCTTAGAAAAAGATGGAAACAAAAAATGCCCAACATAAGAGAGAAATGAAATTCATGAACATATCTAAACAGAGATCCAGGAGATTAAAATCTCTATTGAACAACAGATTGAATGAAGGAAAGGATAGAATTTCAGATCCTGAAGACAGAATTGCTGCAAGTGATCACTAAAAGAAAGGTATCTCAAAAATAGCAAGAGACCAAGAGAAAGCAATCCAACAGCTACAAGACAGAACAAAGAAGAACAGCACAAGGTTGATTGGGTCAATGAGAAAGCTGGAGACAGCACAAATGCCATAACTATAATAAATACATATGCACCTAATGCAGGAGCACACAACTATATACGAAAGTTATTGGTAGACATGGAAAATCAAATAAGCAATAACACAATTGTAATGGGAAACCTCAATACCTCATTGCCACAGAAAGACAGATCGACTAGACAGAGAATCAACAAAGAAATATCAGAGCTGAACCAAACCTGTGAACAAATGGAGTTAATAGGAAGAAGCTACACTCTAAGACCAAGTGCCAGCAGCCTGGAGAGATCCAGCGAGCCCAGCATGGACCCAGAGAACAAGTCGTGCCCTAGGCCCTGCCACCATTGAGGGAGCATTGTTGAATCACCACCCCATGCCTCTCGACCATCCGGGAACCCAGGTGCCTCATCCAATCCACTACAGTAGGGACTGGAAGCCAATGCACGGAAACACTGGGATGCAGCAATGGGCTGGTTCAGAAGAACACAGGAAAATGTCAAGACCAAGGAGCAAAATACAATCTCAGACCTCCAGCTCACACAAAAACAAGTTCAGGAGACACAGACATGTAGAAGTTAGGAGTTATACACCTGAAATTTCTGAAAAGATAACAACTGAAGTATTGTTCGGTAAATTTTACATGTCTATGTCTGATGGTCTGGACAGTTATTTTGAAGATAACAAGAAACATTATGGTAGTGATTGTTAATTTCCTGTTATCTTGTTTTGAAGCCCTGTATTGTTTTCATTGTTTCGTTTGATTTGGTTTTATTCTGGATTGCTCTGTTTGATTTTATTATACCTGATGGTATGGGCAGCTATTTTTAAGACGAGATATATTATGGTAGCCATTATTGATTTCCTAGTATCTTGTTTTGCAGTCCTATATTCCTTTTATTGTTTTGTCTTGATTGGTTTTATTGTGTTTTATTTTGCCTGATTTTATTCTCTTTAAAATAAAATTTAAAAAAAAAAGAAAGGATCCAACATGAGCATAATCCACATGTCACTCCGCATGCCACACTGAAAGGGTCGCTGCACTCTCACCTTTGCTCACTGCTGTGGACATGACTCATCTACTTCTCCTCCTTAAACAAGCTCCATGCCCACTGGGCTTGTTGCTGTCTTTCCAAAGCTTCAAGTTTGTGCCAGCTTGGGCCTTCACACTGGCTGTGCCTTGATAGCCAGCAAAGCACAGTCATTAGGGCGCAGACTCCAACCCACACTGCCTGCCTTTCTGCCTCAATTTAGAGACTAGCTGGGTACATTAGGTGAGTTACTTAATTTCCCTGTGCCTCAGTTTCCTCACGTGTATATGAAATTAATAGCCCCTATACTGAAGGATGTTAGAGGATTCAATGAATCAATGTTTAAAACGTGGTTAGAAGAGCTTCTATATAAAAACTTTTCAAAGTGTCCTCCTAAAATGGTTTTCCCTCAGATCTTTCCAGAGGAAGCCTCCTTGTCATTTAGAACTCTGTTCAGCTGTCCTCACCTCGGTCTCCTCATTCAGTGATTCCCAGCTCCACTCACTCAATACCAGGTATGGTGTGGAATACTGTGCACATGTCCTGAAGGAAAATAATGGGGTTTGCTTTCTAGTGGGGCGTGACAGATGATAAGCAGTCACCACCCAAAACAGAGCATGTCAGAAGTCTGATGACTGTGGAGGGAAGAAAACAGAGCAGAGGAAGGGAGGGGAACAGTGTGCAGGTGTGGGGGTCAACAAACATGCTTCGCAGAAGGACATGAGACATCAGTGATTCTGGGTGAGAAGGCGGTAACCAAGTCAGTCAGGGGTGATAGGAGGAGCAGCACGCTGTGCAGTGCAGACAGGGCAGAGCCAGGGGCCTCCATGCGCTGCACTATTTATGGACATCCAGGGACTACTGGGCTGCAGTAGAAAGAAAGGGAAACGGTGGGGACAGGTGATGCGGGTCTTACCAAGCCACTTCAGGGCTTTGCCATTTTATCTCCGTGATGTGGGAAGGGAGTGGTAGATGGCTCCCTGTGATCCCCAACTCCTGACTCTCTGAAGCGGTGAGCCAACACAGGTATGTTCTTTCTACTGCTAGCTTACAGCAATTTGTTACCCAGCACTCAGTAATGAAGAAGAAGCCATGTAAGGCTTTTGGGCAGAAAAGCGATGTGAGACATGCTGCTCTGGAAGACTTGCTCTGGCTGCCTCATGAATGGTCTAGAGGAAGGCAAGCACTGAAGCATGCAGCAGAGTCAGGAAACCATCGCAATAATTCAGCAAAGGGAATGATTCCAATTAAGGTATAAACACATAGGAAGAAGTTATATTTTCTCCTCTTCACAGAAATTCTATGGAACATTTTCATTCCTTTTATTTACTAAAACTCTCTCCCCTTCTCCAACACAGCACTGCAGGAATGAAGGTCCTCTGAGGACAGGTGCCTTATCTATCCTGTGCACCACTTTAACCACTATATCTAAAGCATAGAGCAGGTGCTAAACACATGTTTGTGGCATGAGTGAATGGAAGAAGAAATAGTGGAAGAAAAATACAAGTTAAAACTCACTTTCTATCCTTTGTGTAGTGTACATATGACTTTAATATATGATAAATGGAACATTTCAGAATAATAAAATGGCTTTATTTTTAACAGCTGTTTCTGGGAGAGCTCACAATTTAGAAAAAACTGTATTAGATATTTATCTTGTAATATATACTAAAATAGACAGTAAATGATTTAATGAGTTCAATATTAAAAAGAAATCCTCAAAGAACAACAAGAAAAAACTTAATTATTTCAATGTGGAAAAGAATTTCCCAAAGGCAGAAACTACTTTTAAAAGATTGATAGGTTTGATAACACAAAAATTCTTGACTTCTCTACAGTCAAATCATTAAAAACAAAGCCTCAACAAAAAACTGAAACAAACGTACAAAAGTGTTACTATATATGGGACAGTGGGATAATACCCTTCACACATAAAAGACATACACACAAAAAAGGGAAAAAATGGGAAACTTGTCTAGAAATAATGACATACATATCTTCAATATACAGAGAACTATTCACTTTACTATAAATTAAACATGCATAATCAATCATGATAAATAGCTACCACATAGCTACTGGTTTCTTTTAACACTAATAATCATGTTGATCAAGTCCCTGGTAACTGGACATCCTTCAATTTGGCTCACATGACAAAATTGATACATCTTAAGAGGTAATTTAATAGAACATAGAAAACACTTAAAATGTCTGTCATCATCAATTACCCAATTATAGCTTTTTAAAGGAAATTACCCTGGATGCCCATACCAAGGTATATGCCTATACAGTGGAATACCAGACAGACATTTCAAAAATGTTATCTTTATCAGAGAGATACAAATTGTATGGGAAAACATTCTCTATGTAGAATACTAAGTTAAAAAAATTATAAAACAATTATAAAGAATGATCTCATTTTTAAAGATGCATACACATGTAGGCAGTGATTATGGTTCACTATTACACACATGACAAAAAATGACTTCAGTTTATGTACATTCAATGTTCTGATGTTAATTTCCCAGCTTTTGATATGTACTATACGCATGTAAAATATAGCAACTGAGTATAACTCAATGAATTATAAACAAGACATTTCTGCTATTTTTATAATTTCCTGTTATTTACAAGTAAAACAAAACAAGTTCAGTGCATATACAATGTCATAAAGATTGAATAACAATAATTATCATTTCTACTGATATTATTAGATCTCTTATTTTACCAGTTTTATTTTCACCAATATTTAAACTTGTCTTCAATGGGCAACTATGTTATAATCAGAAAATACTACCTTATTTTAAATTACATAAAAACCTAAAGATGACCCAAGAATTAAAAGTTCTTTGTTAAACATATATTTTTGCAAGTGTGTGTTTATATGTGAGATTTACATAAGGAAAGATATATGGATTAACAAATGGACAGATAGATGACAAAATCATTTATAAAACTTAGATGTGGGAACTAAATGTTAAAAAGCTTTTAGTAAAGCAAAGAGTGTCAATATGTGAGGAACAAAAGAGCTTTCACATGAATTTGTGTTTAGCTGCTCTATAACTAGTTCTTTACATTTGAATCACTTTTAACTTTGTATAATACATTGTAGTCAACTACAAATATAGATAAAAACATTAACAAATATCAAAATAGGTTTGGTTTTTCTTTGCCTGTCTCTACATCAACTTACTGTTCTCTGCCTCCTTCCCTCTCCTTGTCCTAAAACACTGTGATGAAATGATTTGAAATAGAATAATTCATAATTTCAATTTTGCTTCTTTTACTTAGTATCTCTGGTCATGGGCAAATATCTTGTTCCGTGCCTTAGTTAACTTTTCTGTAAATCAGAGATATTAATACTTGCTTAAGAATGGTTTGGGGAATTAATTGAGTTAATTAGCAAAGAAGCTAGTGAAGTAGTAGTAATTTCCCTCCTTTCCCTTTCTACCTTTACCTCCCATTCCATGATCCCTGCCTTACACCCATACCTTTTTCTGAGAAAATACTAATTTCTTTAAAAACTTGCAAGGACTTGGAAGCTGAGTTCTCAGCAAGGACTATTTTAACAATTAAGCATCAAGGAGGTCTCTGTTTTCTTTTTCATTTTCTTTTTTGTTTTGTTTTGTTTTTCTTTTCTTTTGAGGGTGGCAAAAAGAAAACAGTATCTCCCAATGAAAACCGCTGGAAATCTAGTTTTACTGAATCAACCAAGAGTACGTTTCTCTAGAAGAACTCCTCCGAGCTCTGAAGAGATCTAAGAGCAATTCTATTGTCAAAGCATTATTTTTTTTCTCCATGTCATTTTTAATGCTCCCAAATGCATTGTACACAAGACGGTTTTTCAAAACGGCTTATTTTCTCACCTATCCCCAGGAATTCATCAGCCGTTTCAAGTGGCCTCGTTTCAAGCTGTTCTATCAGTCAGTATAACACATGGTCTCAGACTTAGCACTTCAGGGAAAGGAGGAGAGGAATAAACGGTATTAATCTGCCTCTAGGATACAGCAGAGTCCTCCAGTCCTCAGGATTCCTCATATCCTGAGTCCATCTGTTCTGCTGCTCCACGTTGCACGTGCAGGCTGCCCAGCCTTTGTTTCCAGCTGACTCACAATCCCCAGGACAGCCATTCTGCTCATTCCTAACATTCAAATAAAAAACAAAAACGTGTGCTCCATAAACAGTAATGTGTGAAACATGCAGTGTTTGTCCTACATGTGACTCACATAGCAGCTGAGGGATAGTTTGCTTGTAGGTCTCGTTATATAGTAACCCTCTGGCTCCAAGCGGCAAGAGTCCTTGCAATTTATATCGGTGTCTCGGTTGTTACTCTTTTTATCACTTTGGCCTTCATCTCCGATATATTTTGTCTTACCTCTAATGTAAGTAAATGGAATGGATTCTACAGGGTCAAGCAGGTACACCTAGTTTTTTAAATATGCACATTTAGGTGGAAAAGTGTAGTGCCTTATTTTAGTGGACGTTTGTTTTCCATTTTTCTGGTTCTAGTTGGGCTACCTTCTCCCCTGTCCTAGAAGCTGCCAGTACTTCCAGTAAACTCCTTCTCTTTGAAATTGAGCCAGTCATTTGCTGTTATTTGTAATTATACACAGTGAAATAACTTTCAAATTATCATAATACATTTTCATAATTTAAAATGATAATAAAAATATTTAAAGAACTTCAGATAATGTCAGATTTAAGGCAGAAGTAAAATAATGTTTTTAAAATACTGTTGGAGAAAAATAGTAACTTAAAATCAGCATTTACACTATAAATACATTTATATATTTACAGGTCAAAAAGACAGAAAGGATATTTATCAGAATAATAATAGACTGATCTTCAGAAGAATATTCTTGTGATTTTTATTTTTCTGTCAGTTTTTCAATGTTCTCTGTAGTTTTTCCTGTGAATACATATTCCCTTTGCAATATGAAAAAAAGATAAATGTTATTTTAAGAAATGCATACTCAAGTTGAACTTACAGCATAATTAGGGGTTAGCTACTGATTAAAAACTATGTGGGCAATTAATGAAATGTTATTCCAAGGACCCACCTTGGTAGCAGTTCTTGAATCTTAATGATACCACTGGAATATATCACCTATTGTTCCTCAGTTCTCAAAAACTAAACATGGACAAATAGGTCAGGTTGTTAATCATGAATCACAAAGATGAATCATGACGTATACTGCATGCTGCTAAAAGGCTAGAGATAAACATACTATCAATCTATGTATAAAATTATCCTTGCTATTTTGAGAATCCAAGAATATTTTTAATGATTATTATACCAATTTGACATTTGAACAGATACTCATTCTTCATATTTGCTAAAGTAACACATTATAAGTGCTAGCACACATAACAAAGAAAAAGATTAATAAAGGAACCAAGTATTAGTTAATTCAATAGTATGAGCTAAATATCGGCGTCTCCCAAAAATACATACAAAGAATTTCTAACCCCCATTCTGATGGTATTAAGGATGGACCTTTCAAAACCTAATCAATTCATGAGGAGAAGAACCTCATGAAAGGAATTGGTATCTTTATAAAAAGAATCCAGAGAGCTAGTTAATTCTCATCTACAATTTGGGGAAATGATGAGAAGTTAGCAGTCACCAAGTTGGCATCTTGATCTCAGATTTCCAGCCACAATTGAAAGAAATCAATTTCTGTCATTGATAAGCCCTTCAGCCCATGGTACTTTTTTTTTAATAGAAGGAAAAACCGACAAAGACATTTATCTAAATTACAATTTCAGAAAAAGTTAATCCTTTATTAATATATAAAATAAAAATGGGAATTTTTTTAAAGTTTCAATGTTCACTAGTTAAATTCAAACATTTTTGTTTTTAAATACTATGCCATTTTATAGGAATGATAATTTATTCATCTCACATCAATCTTTCTCCTACTATAATTCTTTAGAAACTTTTTTCTGATTTTTTCCTCTATTAATTATTCATGATTGTGCTTGGTTTTGCTTAAAAGGTTGGAGGCAAGTTTTTAAATGCTGTTAGGATTCATTTATTCTTCTTGTGTTTGAAATTAAATATCCACAATACTACAATCTGTAAAATACTAACTGGTCATTAGAACTTATGTCTCTTGACTTCATCATTTCCAAGGTTCAATTCAGGCTCTTTTCTTCAACATCATTGGTTCTCCACCGTGTTTGACCTCTGTGCCTTTTTATGGTTTTTAACA
This sequence comes from Dolichotis patagonum, assembly GCA_004027295.1. Lineage (NCBI taxonomy): Eukaryota > Metazoa > Chordata > Mammalia > Rodentia > Caviidae > Dolichotis > Dolichotis patagonum. Next base: position 11,742 of record PVJX010039394.1, read on the forward strand.
TTATGAAAAACCTGTAAAGAGCTTTTTGTTTATCAATATTTAATCACATTTGAAATTAAAACAGAAATTTTTAAAATATTTAATCCATTTATATATAACAAGTTCATTATGTGCCACCATAAATAGGCATACTTCATGAAAAATAACTACATTTTTCAAAAAGTAGCAAGAGAATAGCCATGTTCTATATTTTTGTAAAAAACAGCAAGAGAATAGCAATGCTCTGTAATTTTGCAAATCTCTTTAAGGTTTGGCTAAATAGATGATAACTGGTTTTCTTAACAGTTCCTGTATTCATTCTTGTAATAGCACACATCATTCAACCTCTAGAAAACTCCATCACATACTCATGAGAAAGTGAGAGTGAAAAAGGCAAATGCTACATTAGTAACACCAAGAAGATAGTTTTCACTCCACAGCTTCCCTGACAGGGTCTGTAATGGCTAACTGAGTAAGAAAGACCCAACTAAATTGGATCAGTGTGGTTCTGGATATGGAAGACCCGCCTACGGGATTGTCTCCAGAACAGTATATAAGAGAAATGAAGCAGGAAGGCTCGCTTCTGTTTCTTTGGAGAACCCCTAGTCTTCATATTCGCCTTAGACATCATCTGCTGGCTTCCAGTGCAGACTCTCTGCCTCCTGATATGGACCTGTGCAGGACACTCCCATGGACTCCAGCCCTTCAACTGAATCCTTAGATTCATAGACACATATAACTCTGTGAGTGTCCATTGTAAGCTAATCTTGCAAATTCTTATATATTTGTATATCTTGCATTAAATCTATTTCTCTACTAAGCATTTACTGATACAGATTTTGATACCAGGTATGGGGTCAGTGCTGTGACTAGTGACCATGTGATTTAGGAGCCTTGAGAACTGGCTTGTGGAAAGAGTTCAGAAAGGGTTAGAGAAGCCAGCTGAAGAAACAGCCCTGGACTGCTTTAAATTGTATTTGATGGGAATTTTGGGTCAGTGTTCAAAAAACCAGGCTCAGTTGCTGCTGCCATTTGTTATTGGACTCTAGATCATGTGTGTTATGTTATGCTTTGGCAGAAAGTATACCTACATTTTTCTCATGTCCAGAGACTTTACCTGAGATTGAATTTGAATGGTGCACTAATTAATCTTGCAGAAAAAAAATTCAAGACAGTCCAATGTTGAGAGGATGGTATGGCTTTTAGTCAGAGTTATGTTGAGAATCAAGAGCAAAAATGTCCAGAAGAATGATTTAACGTGTTTTGAGTTTGGCTAGAAAGGTAGCTCCAGTAAATTTTCAGACTACAAAGATGGAGCAGAGGAGAATTTGGTTGATAAAAAGGAAAAGGACAATAGAAAAGTTAGCTTGAGGACATCACAAGAGCCAAAAGGACTCCTTTAACTTTGGGTGCCAGGTATTTTGTCTCAGTAATGAGAAAAGTAATTAAGACAGATTCTACCCTTGGCTCCTCAGATCATAGATTGAGAACCACCTGCTCTGCATCAAGCCATAGGAGATAAAGATGAGCTGATGTTATCTCATGGCTATGTAGGAATTAAGCGTAACATTATCACACATGGCAGACACAAAATGTTTCCTGGGTCTAGGAATACTTTCTTGATGGTAGTTGTTGCCCTGTGTGCTACAGCACTGAAGATCTCTTTGGATCTTTTCACTGAGTGTACAGAGAATTGTGTCACTTTCGCAGTACTCAGTGGCCAGGAATCAGGGCTACAAGCCTGGTGGAGTCTTTTTCAACAGCAACCAACTCTCCCATATCTCAGAAAGGTATGTTGGTCTCTAACTAACTGAAAGATCCCAAGTATCCCATAGTAAAGGAACACTCTTCATTCTCATCACATATTTTTCCCAGAGACAGCTCCTTTTTTTTTTTTTTTTTTGGTACCGGCGATCGAACTCACAACCTCGCGCTTGCCAGGCAGGCACTTAAGCCACTGAGCTAAATCCCTGGCCCCCAGAGACAGCTCCTGAGGCTGCCTTAACTTTCTCACTAGTCTGTAAAGAGAACTGTGTATTGGGGCTACTGAGAATGGTTGAATGTCTATAATATGCCATATACTGTGCTAACCACTTTGCATATGGCTTCTTACTTAATGGAAGGAGAAATCTGGCCTTCCTCTATATTTTTTCTTGATATTTTTTGAAGAGAATAAAACCAAAGAAAATAAAACAGAATACAGTCAATCCAGAAAAAAAAATGATGAACATGGTACATGACTTTAAAACAAAATACAAGGGAATCAATAATGATTACTATAATGCCTTTTGTTATCTTCAATTTTCCATACCATCAGGCATAATAAAATCAAACAAAATAGTACAGAATAAAACCAATAAAATAGTACAGAATAAAACCAATAAAATCAAAACAATGGAAACAGTACAGGACTTCAAAACAAGATAATAGTGAAACCACAATGGGTACCATAATGCATCTTGTTATCTTCAAAGTAGTTGCCTCTACCATCAGACATGATAAAAACAAACAAAACCAAATAGAATAAAATCAGTCAGAACAAAACAATGAAAGCAATACAAGCTTTCAAAGCAAGCTAATAGGAAATCAAAAATGGCTACCATACTATATTTTGATATCTTTGAAATAGCTGTCCATGCCATCAAATACAATAAAATTAAAGAAACTGAAACAGAATAAAACCAAAGAGAACAATGAAAAAATATGGGTTTCAAGTCACGATAATAGACTAACAATGGCCACTGCCTTCCCTTTTTAGACATTTCCTCCCCTTTCTCTTCCACAATATGTATTGTATATTTTGGATCCTACTAAACTAACTCCTTTAGTTTTTATACTAGGGAGACAGCACCCTATTCATCCATGTGACTCTGAACCATTTCATCCATGAGCATGATCTCAAGTTGTATTCATTTACCTACAAGAGCCTCGAGGTTATCTGTCTTTATAGCTGAGTACCTTTCCATTGTATAAAAGTGCTATGTCTTTCTTGTCCACTCTGCAGCTGATAGGCAACTACCCCCACTTCTTTCTGGTTCCCTGTCACATAGAACATTGTTCTTTCTCCTTTGACTTTCAGTCTATGAATTTTCTTTCAAGTTAAATGTGTTTCTTGCATAAAGCATATTGATGGATCCTGTCTGCAGATCCACTCTGCTTGTGTTTCTTTTTATTGCTGAATTGAGGTCATCTACATTAGTGATTATGGCCAACATGCACTGCCTCTTCTCTGCCATGCTATTTTCCTGCCATTGCCTGCCTACTTTCCCCCTCCATTCCATTGTCTGCCCCACTCGGTGAGCCCCCTCTGCTACTGTTCCTGGAACCATGGTCTTTTGTATCTCTCTCTCTCTTTATATCTCTCTTCAGCATTTTTTGTAGGGTTGGTTTGGTGGCCACGAATTTCTTCAGTTGTTCTTTGTCATGGAAGAATCTTGTTTCTCCATTAATTCTGAAATATAGTTTTGTAGGATACATCAGTCTGGGTTGCAAGTTATTTTCTTTTAGGGCTTGAAATACTCCACTCCAAACCCTTCTTGATTTCATGGTTTGTGCTGAGAAGTCTGTCGCAATTCTGATGGGTTTTACTTTATAGGTCATCTGTTTCTTTTCTCTAACAACTTTTAACACTCTGTTCTTGTGTTGGATTTCTGGGATCATGATTATTATGTCTGGGTGTAGGTTTATTTTGGTTATGGCTAGCTGGAGTTCTATGTGCCTCACTTATCTGAATATAATTTTCTTTCTTTTTTTTATCATTTCCTTTTTCTATGCTTGGGAAGTTTTGTGAAATTATTTCTGTAAATAGACTTTTAATGTCATTTGTGTTGACCCCTGATTTTTCACTCACATTTATTATTCTTAAGTTATGTTTCTTTTGGATGTCTTGCAGCCAAAAGATGTCCTGGTTCCTTGTTATTTTTAGGAGCTTTTTCCTTTAGCAATCACAAGGTGCAACCCTGTCTTCAAGATTTGAAGGTCTACCTTCAGTTTCTTTCAAGTGGTTTTGCCAGCTTTCAATGGAATTTTTAATTTCC
>PVJX010039395.1:0-15725 GCA_004027295.1 Dolichotis patagonum
TGTTCAGATCAAGATGGATAACTTAAGTTTTGGTAGAGCCTGTGTCCCTGATAGGAAATTGAAAAATTTTGAACTTCAGAAAAATGGAACTGAAAGAATTTTCTCTTATGCATAGTCTCACCTATTCTTCCTTCAACCACAAATATTCATAGTTCATAGACTAAGAAGAAATGAAGACAGTCTTTTACCCCTTATGATAGATATCACAGTCAAATGTAGTAACTATTTCTTGTTGCCAATAATAGCCATAAGTGAGGAAGTCTATCTCTTTATACACATAATTAACTCTACGCAGGGCTGCCTATGCAGAATCATGGTTGCAGTAAAATCGTTTTATGGTGTTTAAAGACTCAGCTGAATAAGGGGGAAAGTTTAAGTAAATTAGTGCCCAGCTATGGACTGAGACAGTATGAATCCACTAAAATGACATTTATGAAGAACTTTAAAGACATCATACGATATTCAAAGAAAAAAGCAAAATACAGAATTACATACACAGTATGAAACGTAGTTCTAAAACTTGTATCTTAGAGTAAAAAGGGGAAAAAATACATTTGGTTTAGTTTTTCTGGCTTTAAAAAATATCTTTCTTCTGCTTGAAGCTGATTAAGCTCACCCTTTCTTGCCCGGTCTGCCCAGCTCTGTCCTTTTGCCAGCCACAGTGGAAGCAGTGTGTGCCCGCCAGCACTGCCCAGCCTGGGCACCTGAGTGTGGCTGGCTGCCTTGGACTGGGCCTGGGCCTGCTGTTAGCAGGTGGATCTCAGTAGTGAGTCTGTTTTCTGGCTGCAGGGGACAGGAACTTTACTTTCCACATCATCTGTAGTCCCCTCCTACCCAGCAGGGCCGGGCCGTGGCAGGCTGTGGCTTAGGTGAGGACCTGAGGTTGCCACTGCCAGTCCCGAGGAGTCCCATGATCATGGGGAAGTGCGGAAGGGCCTGGTGCCAGTGGAGCCTCTCAGCAGGCAGGCCAGCACGTGAGAGGGAACTGGCGCTGTCTGCAGCCAGGTCTGGAGGGGCTGTGTGCCTGACCTTAAGAGTGTGGCCTTTGGTCCCTGAGTGATGGGAGTTCAGATTTTCACGTTACAGTTCTTGCGCTGGAGGACTGGAAGGAGCCCCAGGGCAACCACCAAAGGCCCTGGTAGGAGGCCCTTGCAGGTTCTTTCCAGGCTGGGCTAGGGGGCAGATCCCGGACAGGGCACTGGCCAATCCAGGCCTGGGGAGCAGGTTGTGTTGTCAGTGGACGGATGGCACCCAGCCGGCTCTCTAGGGTTGGACAGGGCTCTTGGTGCCCCCTCAGCCACTTGCCTGCCTTGGCTTCGGCTCTGCCGTGGGCTAGACGCCTGTGTGAATCTCAGACTGGAGTCCCTTAATGGCTGGGTTGTCACCTTGCACTAAGCCATAATTACTACTTAGGAGTTTGCAGATGAAAACCAGTAGATTCCAATTCAGCATGTTAAACTCCGTTTGCACGCACCTGTTCTAATGAGGAACCCTTACCCATGAGTGCCCCTCTGCATGGGAGGGGGACCCTGCAGGCAGCACAGTAAGCAGGGCATTTCCATTCCAGCTTGTATCTGCAGCTGGAGTTCCGTATTTGGGATTTTAAATATTGGTTAAAATGCCCTCATGGAAGAGTGTGTATGTATTTACATATTTCTGCATACTCTGCAGGAGGCAGAGTAGGAACAAATTGGTGCTGCCACAGTGTCTGTTCAGGATCTCCTCTTCGGTCTCTGTGCGTGATATTGAACTGGCAACATGTTTCTGACTTCATGCCTTCCGGTGGGGGTTTTCTTTAATGAGCCGGGGTAAAGGATGTGAAAGCAGAATGTTTTTTTCTGTGTAGGCAGGCAGCCATAAGTAGTGGCCAATTTTGTATCCACCATGCAGACACTGTGTTTTGCATGAATTTCTAGTGCGCAGCAATCAGACTTTTGCTAGTTTGGAATTTTAGTTGCAAACTGTGCAAATTACTTAATTACTTTCTGCTCAAGTTTAAAGCAGGATTCTAAGTTTCCCCTTTTCTAGCCAGTGCTCGGTGTGCAAGGCTTTGTCCTGTTGTCCCAAATCTCCCTCCTGCTAGGTATCCTCTTGCCTCTTCTTTTCTGCCCTTCAAACACTAGCAGTCTTTCCAGTTCCTCTACTGTGTCTCAGTCCCCAGCTCTGCCCTCAGAAGGGGAAAGCAGGTCACATCTGTGGTCATTAGCAAATAGACACAAACCTACTTTGCTCCACTAAGAGCCAAAGCTGTGGTTTTTCTGTCCATGTCTTGAAACACCCAGACATCAAGCAAAAGCAGCTAGCTGGGGTAGAACAATCGAGGTTTTTGCTTGCAAGAGATTATCAGTGTGTATCCCCTGACTTCAGTATGTCTTTCTGAAGCAGAATTATGATTTGAGCTGGGTTTGGGTATTGAAACTTTGGTACATGGAGCTTAATTTGTAGTGTGGAGTAATTGTTTTCAGCAGTCATACACAGGACTCAAGACAACTTGTACATAGCTGCATGGATGGAAATGTAAATATTTTCCCCCAGAGAGCAGACCATGAAGTGCGTGTGTGCGTGCGTAGCCATATTTTGAAGGCAGCACCTCATGTGGTGCTTTAGTTTGCAAATCTGTAAAATGAGAATGAGTCACTAACTTTATGGGATGGTTAGTGGAGTTAACTAGGCAAATTCATGTAAAGCACTGGATACTCTGTCAGGCATGCAGAGGTCCTCAGACCCGGAGTGTGACACTTTCAGGGAGGACATTTCAAAGACAGCTCAGTGGCTCTGCTCCCAAATACCCTGTCATGACTAACACAGTCCTGAAGTAACCTCGACACCCAGAACCACTGAGGCTGGGGCAGTGTCTGCTCATGGGAGGTCTGGTGCCTCCTCCGGCATCCTCCCTGAATGTCAGAGGGCAGTGGCGCAGGCGGAGCTGGGGACATGGAGAACTTGTGCAGTGGCAAAGCGGGGTCTGGGCTCTCAGTGGAGTTGCACCTTTTGAGCATCCAAAGGTGTTCCGAGCAGCCCAGGTCTTTGGGGATGTCGTGCGGCCACAAACCACTTGGATCCTCCAGATCCTCCCAGAGTCTGGGAGATGTAGTTTGGAAACTCAGGTACTGCAGGAGCTTTGCCTGGCTGTGAGTTTCCAGCTGGTCTCTGGATGGATGTGTCTCCAGTTAGTTAGTTTGAGCTCTGGGGATGTTCACCTCTAGAAAGTGCTGTCATAGCACTCTCTGGAGTGCTTTGTTCATCCCAGAAACCTCCTCTATTTTCTCAGGAGCCCAGTGCAGGGCAGCAATGTCCAGCAAGTCCCTGGGGCATGCCACACGCAGGGAAGGGCAAAAGTGCTCAGGGTCTGCAGCTGCTAACCTTGAGGTTTTTTTCAAGGCACTCAACCTCCGTGGGTCTCAGTTTGCCTGCCTGTGAAGAACAGGTAATTCCAAAGTTCCTCCAGGGAGAGGAAGGGAGATGAAGCCGGGCAAGGAGCAGTGGCCCTGCTGGTAACACTTGAGCGCTGAAATGCCTCAGCCAGCCTACCTTCTTTGTTATCTTCCTGGGTTTGTCATCTGTTGGACTTGGGGTCCTACTTCCACCATTCTGTGCTTATTCCCCTCACCTTCAGGGCCACAAGAGCTGGCCTGGATTCAATCTGGTCTTAACTGAGTCTTTTTCTTTTTTTCCATGTTCCAGTTAAATCTATTAAAGAATAATTAACATGTGGCCAAACTCACCTGTGTGAGGTGTTCAAGTTGTGACCATCGTATATATTTGTGTGACCACCACCACATCACCATCTGATGCAAAACACTTTCCTCTCCCCAAAATGCCCATCCTGTCCTCCTCCCCTGTTGCTCCTGGCAACTTCTGTTATGTTTTCTGTTCCTTTCATTTGTCCTTTTTAAGATAGCTTATAAATGGCATCATGAAGTATGTTTAAGCTATGACTTTTGAGGGGAAAGAACAGGGTCCCCTCAATCCTGATGAGGAGACTAGCCACCTGCTGTGATGAAAATGCATGCCCCTGTCAGGCCTCGGGGAATAACCTGGTCATAGCCTCGTGGTGAAGGAGGTAAATACCTGTTTGCAGATATTTGTTGTACATTTCTTACATGCATTCCTTAAATCCCTCTAATCGTTTCAGAAGGGTAGGATCATGGTGGTCAGAGCTCAGAAAGGTACAGTAATTCACCAAGTTCACATAGCGGAGATCGGGTTCAGTTCTGCTATCCTTACTACTGCGTGTGGTTTTCAGCTGAGTCCTGATGGATGATACTTACCAGTGACAGGGAAGGCTCTGGCATCTGGGGTGAGGTAAGAGGGTGGTGAAAGTATATAAATTCCCCCTTGATCTATCACGCGAGTCTCTGTCTGTAATGAGGGCTCGTTTCTAAGTGAAATAGTCTGTGCTCCAATCCTCCTTAGGATGTGCATGAGTTGAGGCACGATTTTTAGGAAGAGGAGCTCACACCCTTCTGCGAGACCAGCAGCTGAGCACTGGGCAGCCCAGCAGCAGGGTACACACTCGGGGTCATGGGCTGCCTGGCCTGGCCTCACAGTCACCCAGCATAGGCTCTCTCGAGCCGGGTTGCTCTTATCCTCTGCTGTGCCCCACAGGAACAGGAACACCCACCTTGGGAGAGCAGGGGCCAAGCCTGGCCTTCGGAGACAGTGAAGCTGCCCTAACAAATGGCGGAGTAGACGGAGAGGCCAACAGGGGCTGAATGCTGTGTGTGCCAGCCAAGGGGAGAGCTTAGGTAAAGGACAATATCGCAGTCTTGGGACCAAGTACCACTAAACCTTATGGGTAATGGGTTTTTCATCCCCTAGGTAATAGGAGACACCAAAAAATGAGGACATTACTTAGTGAGTCCCTCACCTCCCTGGCCCCATTCAGCAGACTTGGAGGAAGGACATTGCCCGGCACAGAGCTGTGTGTGGATTTAATGGGGTTTCCAGCTAAACCTTCCATCAAATTTACGGCTGTGCCTGTCTCCTGACCTTCCCCCCTCTCACATTCTTTTCGGAAATGAAGCTGTGTGCAGGCTGTGAGGTGTCACTTCCCCCATGGTAGAGATATACAGCTTGGGCCAGGGCTGAGATGGTGGATTTAATCAGGCTGGGGTCCCGCAGTTCACCCCACCCCCAAGCCCAGTGACATCAGGACAGCCACTGGGGTCCAGCCACGGTGGTGAGTGCAGAGCCAGCGAGTATTACCCTGCCAGCCACACACCTGGGCCCACACCCAGACCTCTACCTTCCTGCTGCAGGCAAGGCTGACATCTGGCTCCGCTAGGTGACAGGAGAGACTGTATTCTTCCCTCCCAGGCCCTCGGCTCTCTGACAGGGCTTCTGCTGGGCTTGTCACTTTGGCTCCCTCCCTCCATTTCTGGTTTCCATCCTTAGAGACTGAAGTGCTCAATGGCTTTACCTGAACACCCCCATGAAACCTGTCACCCTTCAAGGTCCAGCTCAAAAGTCACAGCCTGCAGGCACCTTCTGTGACCTCCCCTCTCTCCTTGCATGGCAGGTGGCCTGGCCTCCGCAGAGCCTGCTGTCCGTCAACCTTTGCCTCACTAGTAGAACAGGACTCTTTGAGGCTAAGCCCGTCTCTGGGTCTCCAGGTGCTCCTGGATATCCTGCTCCTTCCTAACCCTGGATGTGAATCATCTCTCTGTGTAGCATATCCATGTTCTCTATTTGTCATTCAGTAGATGTCTAATGAGTAGACACCATCGTTGTCACAGGACCACATTGTCAGACTCCTACCCCAGAGAGAGAGGATGCTTTTCTGTCGTCAGCCTCATTTGGCTTTGTAAAGGCCCCCTAATACCCTGGGGATGGGCTACAGATTCTCAGGCCCCCATTGTGTTAGGCTCTGGATTAGCTGCCCCTGGCTTGCTCCCGGGCACTTGAAGCTATGGCCTCAGATACACCTTTCCATCCCGTCTGCTCTGCTTCCTCCCTTGACACCTGGCAGGCGGTTTCTGCCACCCCACTGCTCCTTGGAGACAGCATGTATTTTCAGGCCCTTCCTTTCCTGACCTGGTGTTTGTTTCACTGGCTGCCTCAGAGGGTTGTGGCAGAGGTTGTAGCAAAGGGGAAGTTCAGTGCCCACTTGGACAAACAGCACTTGAGGTGGCTGCTGGCACACGGGGTGTCTAGCAGGTGGGCAGAGTGACTCAGGCTAGAGGTATGGGAAGGCTTACAAATAAAATCATCTCAGCTCCGTGGAAGCCAGAAGCTCTTGTGCATTGAGTTAGGGGGTGAAAGCCAGATGTAAAAGGAGGGAGAATCTAGTGGCACCTAGTTGCACTCTACTGAGCCAGGTGTGGAGGAGGAAGGTCTCATGTGGCCATGCCTGTCAGCATGCAGGCGGTCTTTATTTTACATGGGATAATGAGTCCAGACCATGTTCCTCTCCCTCTGTGTCTCTAAAGAAGCCAAAGAGGGCAGTAACTCCAGCTCTTTTTATAAGTAGTAATCTCAATATATTTACACTGAAGTCAATCATGGTCTAAAAATATGAAATGAAGAATTTCAGAAATAAACAGTGCATCAGTTTTAAATTTCACTGCTCCGAATACTGTGATGAAATCTCATGATATCCTGCCCCTTCCTAACCCTGGATGTGAATCATCTCTTTGTGTAGCATATCCATGTTCTCTATCCATTTGTCATTCAGTAGCCCCCTACTCCATCAGATTGATTGTTTGGGTAAAAATCAAGTAGCCTTGATTTTACTTAAGAATGGCCCTAAGACCCAAGGAAAATAATGCTGACAGTTCTATCATAGTATGTTATTGTAACTGTTCATTTGACTATTGAGTATTATATTGGTCACCTTTTCATCAGTGGACTCAAACATATGAGCTCAAGGAGGAGAGGTTTATTTGGCTCTGATGTCAGTTCAGTGCATGGTTGTCTGACTCTAAGCAGAAACGTCATGGTGCCAGGGGCATGGTGGAGCATACTGGTCAGTTCAGGTGACTGGAAAACAGAGCAAAGGAACAGCACCAGGACTAGATACAGATCCACCAGGATCCATCCAGACCTACCTGGATGTGTGCTTTTATAATCTCCTATTTGACCTTGAAGCCAGTCAACTTGACAATCTAATTTAATGGTTGCAGTCACTGTTGTTAACCTATTACTGCGCCTAATTTATAAATTAAACTTCATCATAGGTATGTATGGGAAAATACAGCATACGCACATATATATGATACATGTAGGTATATGCTTCAGTGTTGTTCATGATTTCAAGGAACCACCAGGGGTCTTTCTATGTTCCCCTCTTAGATAAGCAGGGTACTGTATACTGATTCACTTAGGAGCCGTCTAGTGACCTCATGAGGTGGCAATCCCAATTCTCATTTTGCATAGGAGTTTAGGAAGGGAAGGGACAGGGTCAGATCTTCATTCTGGGTTGATCTGGAAGGGCAAGAGAGGGCAAGGCAGAAGTCTCAAGACTAGGAGACTGCCTGGGAGACCGCACGGACCCAGGCAAGGGATGCCTTGGGTCTGTGGCCTGCCCCATGCTGGTCTGGGCTGCTTTTGGTGGGTGACTTGTGGGCAGGGAGGAATCCAGAGCCATGCTGGCTGAGTGGACCACAGGGTCTTCTCCAAGACTGAGGTCCTGCAGAAGAAGCAGGCACAGGACTGTGGGGAGAACATGACGAGCTCTGTTTGGGATGTAACATGCCCGAGATCCTTGGGGCTCAGGCAAGGAATGGACAGAGAGATCCTGTGCTCAGAAGAAAGCGTCTGGGCCCATGATCCAGATGCAGAAGCACATGTGAAACGTACTCATGTGACACACCTGTTTGTTTCTCTGTGGATGCCAATGAAACTAAAGGGAGATACCTTTCTCCACAAACACAACATAGCTATGCCCCCCTGTGGATGCTAATGAATGGTCATTGAAAGCAGGCAGCCAGATGCCTTGTCTGAAAATTCCCATATGGCAAGTGGCAGGCAGCACAAGCCCCAGAGGTCCCTACATTTCCCAACCTACCATCATAGGGAACACCCCATATTGGTGTATTTGGTTATTCCCTGTAAATATGCAGCTGAGAGAGGTGGGTGACCCAGGAATCTTCCCTCATGGTGACCCTGAGTCAGTGCTCCCCAAATTAGGTCATTTCTAACTGAAGCATCCAGCCTGAGACTGTCACTCCTTGAGAACACTATTCCTTGCTGGGCTGGGTGTTGGATTTCTGAGAGGCTTGTAATCAGCAGTAGTGTGATCTGCAAATAGCCAGCTCTTGTGCTTGTGAAGCCGGGAAGGCCACTGTTTGAGGTTAGCATTGAGTCAATTTGTGCCGTGCACTTGGGAGCCATTCAAAAGAGGCGGTGCACACACAAATCATGATGAGGCTAATCAGAAGTTGGGGTACTTAGCGGGATGTGTACACAGCTATCATTGTTGTGAGTGCCCTTCTCCTACTCAGGCTATTATGCCGAGCGGGGTGCTGTTTGCCTGGTTTTGTCTGGGCCACAATCTGCATTCACTTGATGGATTGTCAGGGTCGGGGGTCTCCTCCTTGGGAAACAGTGGAGTGGCTTCTCAGCAGACTCTTCAGAGGAAGGGGAGCACTACACCAGCATTTGCCCAGGTCCTTGAGGGGGCCAGGGGACCCTTGCATGGTGCTAGATCAATATGACAGGCAGCTAAGAAGCTTGGACACACACTCACAAGTTCTTTTCATTGCTTGTGCCCAGGAGACAGGGAGAGGGGCAGCGGCCACTCAGAGGAGGCTAGCAGGACTCGCCAGTGGGCCTTTGTTTGTTTTGCTAGCTGTAGTGGCCTGTGGTTCAGTTCAAGTTTGCCCAAGTGATTTGGAGTGGCCTTTGCCCACCTCAGCCTTGCCCTGCAAACTGCTGGATGCTGAAAAGAAGCCTCCAGAGGGAGCTGGGAGTGGGGTGAAGCCAGCAGGCAGAAGGGCGGCCTGATTCTCGGCCCAGTCCCAAGTGCCCCTAGTGGCCAAGAGGGTCCTGAGTGGTCCCCAGTGCCAAGATGCCCTGCAGTTTGCATGGTTGCTGTCTCTTGGCAGGGTGGGGGATGGTTGCGGTTTCTTTTGGATGTTTTTCTGGGACATCAGTGACATCTGTGGATTCCATTCAATGGGATGCTGTTGCCACTCGTTAGGAGCAGCACCTGAGGTCCCCACATCCTCTCCTTTTGAATGGCATCAAAATCACTTTCATCCTGAGTCTTCATGGAGTTTTTCTTTTTGAACACAAAAGGCCCTGTATGTGTGGCTCAGGGGAGGGTGGACATGGCTGTGGACCCTCAAGTTGCCAGGGACATGTTGTCCTGAGAAGCTGGCGTTTCCTATAGATGTGGATCTGCATATTGGGTTTGGTTTGCCTGTTACGGATTGATGAAGCTTTTTCTAAAAACTTAAAACCAATTTTCAAAACCATCGGGCATTGTCTTTTGTCACAGGCAGAAATGTGTGATACTGATGTTGTGTGTTTTTCTCCGATGAATTTCCCATTCAGAGTCACCACCTGTAACGTTCTAGCACCCGTTCTAGTGCCCGGTTGACGTTCACAGCTGGGGCCTGGACACCAAAGGTGACCCAGTGTTGACTGAAGTCTTATGATGAATCCTTATTTATACAGAGCCCCACAATTCACGGGCTGGTTCATTAGTGGTGACCTGACGTCTCTAGATCTTTCCATAGATGGTTACAATGAGGGCATCTGAGTGCCCCTCAGAGGAGAGACAGCTGTAAGGACTTAACTGAGAGGGGCCCTCCCATCAACGAGAAATGGCCCGCATTTCATACCTGATCCTCAGGGAGGAGGGCAGTATGGCAGGATATGAGACAGTATATTAATCAGCTCTCCATCACTGTAACATGAGGTAAACAGATGTTAATTTAGCTCAGTTTTGAAATTCAAAGTCTAAGGCTGAGCTTGGGGAGAGGGATTGGTTTAGCCTCTGATCAGGGCAAGGGATGTTGACACATCACAGCAGGAGTGAGTTGTCACATCTGGACCTGAAGCAAGGAGACAGAGAAAACAGGTGGGATCCCCTTGAAGGGACACCCTCAGTAACCTAAAGATTTCCCATGGGGCCTGAGCCATAAGTATCCACGGCACCCCCCTAATACTGTCACCCTCAGGACCGAGTCTTCGACGTAGAGACCCTTGGGAATTGTACCCAAATTCAAATCATGGCAGGTGGTCACAGAGGGGGAAAAAAACCTGTTTTAGTATTTTTCCTCTTCCTGCCTCTCAAAAAAAGGCTTGAAAAAGGTTGGAAGATGTGTAGCGTCACTTGCGCTCACTGCAATGTTCTAAGGATGCTCAGGTGGCTTGTTCTCTGTGTCTAGTCTTTCTCCCCAAGTAATACACCACCTTGAACCAGGCCCCATAGGTGGGTGGATGGTATGCACTTGGCAGGGCGGAAGTGAGGAAAGGATGCCCCATGGCCTATCGTCCTCAGGACTCAGGGCCAGCCATGGGATTCTTAGGCCTGATGCCAAAACTATGATCCATAAAAAGAATAGTTGTTAAGTTGGGCCTCACCAAACTTAAAAATTCTGCTTTTCAAAAACTCTATTCAAAGGATGGGGAGTGAAACCACAGACTGGGATAAGATATTTGCAAACTGCATCTGACGAAGGACTAGTACTTAGAGTACCTAAGCACTCTTAAAACTTGACAGTTAAAAAACAAAGAAACAGTTCAATTAGAAATAGACACATGCACATGCACATGAAGAAACATTCACCCAAGAGAATGTATGAAAATGATACTTGAAACAATGTTCAGCTTCATTACCCATTAGGGAAATGCAGATTAAACTACAGTGAGTTATTAACACACATATCAGAATGGTTATCATTAAAAATTTTGGCAGCATCGGCATTAACTGGTGGGGATGTAAAATAGTGCAGCCACTCCGAGAAACAGTTCGACAGTTTCTTATAAAAACTGAACATGCAACGTATGACCTAGAAAATTGCACTCTTGGGCATTTATCCCAGAGAAGTGAAAATTTATGTTTACACAAATATAAGACTTATACACAAATATTTATAGCAGTTTTACTGGTATAATCAAAAACTGAATACAACCAATACCATACCATAGAATCTATACCATAGAGTAGATACCATAGAGTACCACTCAGCTGAAGCAGCAGAACTATTTTGTTTGTATTTCTTTAGCAGTGCTGGGAATCGAAGCCAGGGCCTTGCACATGTTAGAAAAGTCATCCCTCACTGAGTCACGTCCTCAGCCCCCCTCCAAAAGAACCAATTATTGATGGGTAAGTCTCTAGGAAGTTACACACCAGGATGGAAATGTTCCTTAACTTACTGACATGATGGACAGATGAATCATGTCTGTAGTGAAGATAGAACTGAACACACATGCACCTGCATGCATGTACAAGTAAAACTGGGAGAATCAGAACAGTGTTGTACAGGTGTCCCCGAAATACACCACCATGCACTCGTGCTTCTTTTAGGGTAGGCTTCTGGGAGAACCAAACCAGGTGGGCACGATGCCATTTGCCTGGCAGATCTGTGGATTTGAAGTCTGGGAGGACAGAGCAGTACTCACCACCATTTGTGAGAAATCCTGTGTATCATGGCACTGTGATCCCTTTCCAGACAGCCCCACGCATCAGTGCGCTAAGCTGTTAGTATTTTGATTCAGGTGTCTTGGTGACGTGTTCCATGTCACAGCAGCTCAGCCTGTCCCTAAGTAGTTTGGGAGGAAGGTTGAGTTGCGGGGTGGCTAGTAAGATAGTCAGGGCTCATGTGTCTTATTTCTGTTTTAGTTTGTGTTTCTGTAGGGCAGAAGTGGGGGGAGAAGTGTGGGCTCAAGGTAATAACCAAACCCAGCTCCTGAAGAGAGAGTTGTTTAGGAAACCAGTGGCCCCTGCCCCTTGACGCCTCCTCCCCTACCTGGGGTCTGTGTGTGCTTCTGGGACACTTAGGATTCTTGCTGGATGCCCACAGCCTGCCACCAAGCCTGTCTAGAAGGACCTTCTGAGAACGGGTTCCTTTCTGGGAGCATTTGTGAGAAATTTGTAAGAAATTTCTCATGGCTCAGTTCTCCTATAGAAAACTGGGGACTGTAAGTCTTACATAGCTTAAGAAAGTGATGGGAGTGGGTCTGAGCCAGACAAGAATAAGTGAGCAGTATTCATGCCAGTGTCTTGGAAGGAGTTACCAAAAGAAAGAAGAAAAACTTTCCACGGACTAAAGAAAGATGGACAGGCCTCCATGCTCCCTCTCAGCCCATGCCATCGGGGAGGAGGTGGACAGTTTGCTGGGTCTTGTTCTACCTCCTCAGCGTAGGCCTTTGTGGCCCCGTTGGAGGGGATATTGAGCAAAGCTGTTTGTTTTGCATAAACCCCAGTAACCACCCAGCTGGAGGGGAGGGGAATTGTGGGGCTGACTGCGCTGTGATTTAAAGATGAGCCACCTGACCCCAGCTTCTCCCCGCCCCCTCCAGGATCAGCGGCCTTCTTTCCTGCCCAATAACGCATGCTAATCACTGCCTGAGCCTGAGGCCTAGTGAGGCCCTGGAGGGGACAGGCTGGGTGATTCCAGGGAAATTTGGAGCATACACATTTCATGGCTCTTTCCCTTCCCTTCCTTCCTCCGCTGCCCTCTCCTGAAAATCCCACTTTCTTCAGAGTCACTCTGGAGCTTTGCTTTCCTGGTTTTTTCTAGGAATTTGTCCATCTCTCAGATACGTGTCCTTTATAGTTTTTAAAATTTCTTTATTTTTCATTTCTTTTTTGAGACAGGGTCTTGCTATGCATTTCAGGCTGGCCATGAATTCACCACTGACCCAAGCTGGTTGCAAACCCTCCGCAATGCTCTGGCCTTAGCCTCCTCAGTGCTGCGATTACAAGTGTATGCCACCATGCCTGGCCTGTGTGCTTTTAAGGAGTAAAAGTCACTTGCTTATTTTTTTTTACAGCAGTTTTTGTGAAATGCCTGTCTCCTTAGAAAGGATAGGTGCTTGTGTGCCCAACATCCGGCTGTAACTGTGTCCCTGGAGGGTTTTAACCTCTAGGTCTCAGAAGCTCTGTCTCCTCCTGCACTCTGCTCCCTTCATGCTCTTTGCAGAGCACCAGGCTTGTCAGTTCTTACTGGGGGGGGGGGGCGGGACCGGGGGTCCCCTGATGCTGCTGCCAGGGACTCCACATCTTTGTTCTGGTGGATTTTGGAGGGGAAGGAATGAGCCAGAAGCTGTGACTGAATGAGAGGTGAGGGCAAGCTCCAGGTGGTTGGTTTTGCCTTTCCTCCAAAACAGGCATAACCAGCAGTTTTCCTGCTGGTGCTTTAGTGGATGCCCCCAGCCCCAAGGATTTGGCCGACCTGGAGACTGGAGAGGAAAAGAGGTACTCAGTGACTTGGACCAGAAACCCAAGGACCCTTCCTAGCTCAAGTCTGTCTGGACTTCTTTTTCCTCCAATAATTGAGGCCAGCAAGTCTCTCCTCCTTGAAAATGGGAAAGAAAAAAACAGTACAACAACAAACAAACAGCAAAACTGCTACATCCGGTGGCATGTGCCTGTAATCCCAGCTACTTGAGAGGCTGTGGCAGGAAGATTCCAAGTTCGAGTCTAGCCTGGGCAGCTTCACAAGACCTTGTCTCAAACTAAAGAAGCCTAGGGATGTGATTCCATGGTCATGTGCCCATAAGTTTGAGCTCTAATACGGCTCACTCTCCCTCGCCCCCTGCCAAAAAAACCACAACTGAAAATGTAAACTTGGCTCTTGATACCACACAGAAAAGTTTTGCTTGGATTTGGCACTGACTGTGTGACAGAATGATTGCATGTAGTGGGGGAAGAAGGTAAGCGTTCTCTCTTTTAGAGTAGGAATGGGAAGTTAATTGACTAGAAATACAAATTTTTAATATGTTTCTCCAGGAAACACCTGTTTCTAGTTACTGGTCTTCTTTGGTCACACAACTCTTTCCTATCCATTTTTCTTCCTGAGACTTGGAATTGAACCCAGGGCCTTTGCACTGAGCTATATGTCCAGCCCTTTTAAAAACTTTTATTTTGAGACAGGATCTTATGAAGTCACTAAGTTGTCTAGGCTAGGTGGGAACTTGAGATCTTTCTGCCTCTGCCTCCTGGGATGACAGATATGTACTACCATGCCTGGATCCTTCCTCCCTTCTTCTAATAATGAAGCGTTGGACCCCTGTGGCTGTGGCTGCTAAGATTTTCCAGCTCCCACCTTGGCATTTGTGAAGGGCTCTGAAGTCGTTGGGCTGTCTCTTGTCAGCTCAGCTCAAACAAAAAGGAGAGGCAGGTGGGATTTCTTCCCCATGTGTGGATAAGGAGCCCGAGATCCAAGACGGTATGTGAGGGTTTCCCCAACTGAGTGAAGGTCCACAGATTGTAGCTCTCATGAAGCCAAGGGCCGGGCCTGTCCTCAGTTGTGCTGTCTCTATCTCTCCCTCCTGTGTGGATGGCACAGATTGCTTCTCACCTGCCTCATGGCACTGGATGTGGCTTGAATTTCTTCTCCCCACTTCCCCTCTCCTTCCCACATCCCCCTCTGTCCCCCACAAAAGACTTCCTGGTGACAGCTCCCCAGCCCCAACCCAGGGCCGTTCTTGAGCTCAGTAGCTGGATTAGTGTGCAAGTAGGACATACCAAGGCTGGGAGAAGTCTAGGGCTATGGCCTCCCATGCCATGTGGGGTTCAGGGGGCGTGAGAGGGGCCATGTCTTTCACCTAAGATGGGTGGGTCACTAGGGGACTAGAGAGGGTAATAACAGCATCTTGAGAGATGGGTGCTAGCCAGCCTGGCCCTGTTGGGGCTGTATTTGCAGAAATAGGACAGGTAACCTGTGTATTCTGAAGGATGTAACTCTCAAGGTCACTGCTGCCAGGGTCTTAGGAACCAGAGTAAAAGTTTCCAGGCAAAACAGCACCACCAAGAGTTGGCATTTGTTCTAAAAGTGAGGATGTCGGCAGGTCCCTACTAAGGGTTTCCTCTGAAAGCTGCACACACAGAAACTTCTGACACCTTGTCCTATTTTCTCTTTCCTAAGACATGACCAGCCTGGGGACTAATCAATCCCACAAGTCACGGGGAGTGAGGCCTGGCAATGGTGCGTGTATTCCGCACCCCCCCAACCTACCCCCCCCATCCCCGTGTGGGCCTAAAGACAGCTTCCACATGCACACCGCTTAATGGGACCAAATAAAAAGGAGAGGCGATCAGGGCAAAGCGAAAAAAGGATCGTAAAATGAAAACGAGCAAGTTGAAGTGGAGGTCCCTGCTTGCCTAGGGGTCGGAGAGGAAACAGTCCACTCTTATCCTAGGTGACCTGCTCGAGGAAGAGGGAAGACGAACGATGGCAGAGCCCCCCGACTTGTCCCATGGTGTGGCTTCCAAGCGTGGCCTGGGAACACAGCTCTCCTTTCTGGGGACCCCAGATGCAGATGCTCTTTCCCCATCAGGCATCGCTCATTCACACACATGTCTAGAGTGTTCTTGTGTGTACGTGTCTCAGAAGTAGCAGGCTGTGAGGTTTTATTTCCTGCTACAGGAAGCAGGGCTCATCTTTGGGGTCTTCTATTTTAGTCTGCAGTGATGAGGACCCTGCTCCCTCACTCTGCCCGAGTAATAAGAGAAGTAGGGAACAATGTCCCCTCTCAGCTTCGTGTTTCTATGCTAAAGAGTCTGAATGCCTACGCTTTGTTCATAGGAGATAGAATGAAAACTAAGC
>PVJX010039396.1:0-16025 GCA_004027295.1 Dolichotis patagonum
AGGGGACAGCTGGACACAAACATGAAGCCCGAGGTTGTCTGTGACAGCCTCTGAAAAGTGGCACGTGCAGTCGGGTTCTGTCTCAAATGCCAGGCCTTCTGTGTGGATGCTGTTTGGAAGGGGTGGCAGGAGGCAGAGCAACCTGTGACGTGGCTGTGGTTTAGCCCAGGCAGGGTGAGGACACCCTGAGGGAAGGCAGGATGGAGAGGTGGCCATACTCTTGAGTTGTCTTTCGGGTGGAAGGCACAGGAAACTGAGAGTTGTGCATGTGAGAAGAGGGAGCTGGCGGACCCTGTTTCTCAGGTTCTGTAAGGTCCAGGTTGGGGGTCACTTACTACAGTGTAGGTGGGCCGAGGAAGTGGAAGGGGTGAGCTCAGTACACTCAAAGATGTAGTAGATATGGTGCATGCAGCGCCATTTTGTGCTCCTCCCTTCCCAGCAGAACCCTGATTCTGTTCAATGGCTGCTCCACTGCCTTTCTCTTTGTGTAACCCACATCCAGTTCCAGAGTCAGTCCTCCTATATAAGGCAGATAACTTGCCCTGGCCAGCCATTAGCATGCATGGTCACATGACTGATGTGGGCCAATAAGGAGGAGGAGAGGTTTCCCAGAGGCTTCTGGGAAAGCAGCTTTTTGGTTTTTATCTGAGAACATCCAGAAGTGGCCCTTTCCTGCCCTTTGTGAATATGTAGCTTTGAAGCATTGAATCTTAAAGCCACCAGTCTGAGGACCATGAGAGAAACAGGCCAACAGGCTGGAGTTGCCCAGTCCTGTGAGCAACCTGCTTCCTTATGGTGAGACCAGTTTGAGTTATGTTTCTTCTACTTGAGTCCCTAACATTTCAACAGATACAGGGCCAATGGGGCATCAAGGTGAATACTTCCAGCAGCCACTCAGGCTTCCTGTCCAGAGCCTGGATCTTGAACAGGGGTCTGCAATGGCGAAAGGACTCTAACCTTCACATACTTCTGAGAATTGGTCTGAACAGAACCCTCTTTCTATTTCAATAAGACTTTCTTATTCTAAACGAGGAAGGGAGTAGAGTTCCGGGAAGCAGTGCCCTGCACTGCACTGTGTGGTCGTTGTACCGGGTGGGTTATGGGGCCTCCATACGAGAAATCAAAAGGAGAGACACATGCCAGCAGAATGATTCAGGCACCGTTCAAAGAGAAGCAGACTGGCCTATTTTCTGAGGGTTTTGAAAAGTGGGAGTCTGCTTTGTGTCGGTTTCCCTGGATGACCTCCAAGAGATACAGACTAGCTGGGAGGGAAGAAGAGGGGACCTTTGGGGTCTGGCACCCAGGATGGCAAACCCAGACCTCACACCTCTGAGCAGTGTCATCTCCTTGAGCCTCATTTGTGATAAAGATGGAACAACTGCCTCACCATCCCAATTACCCTGGGGAACTCAGGGACAGAGCCTATACCATGCCAGGACATGAATACATGCACACATACATGTGCACATGCATACACACGTGAGGAGTGAGAAGAGACAGATCCCTGCTCTCCTCTCCCATTCTGTCTCCACCTCTCCTGAGTTCTCTGCATCCTCGGCCTGTGCCAGGGTTGCCAGTGATGTCCCTCATTCAGATCTGATGAGTTCTGTCCTCACTTTGCTTGATTAACCCGTGACATCTCATTTGGTGGGCAGCTCCCTCCTTGACTTCCTTCTTCACTTACCCTCAGCTACCCCAGCTGCCTGGTTCTCTCCTCCCTCTGCGGCTCCTTCTTCCCAGCCTCTTTGGGGCTCCTCTGGCTCTGGCGTGGTGGAGCCGTCTGGATTCCACCCTCAAATCTCTTCACTTCTCAAGCTGTACTCCCAATAGAGTCCAAGGAAAGACCAGTATCCCTAGCATGGGCTACAAGACCCTACCAGTCTGTCCCAATCCTGGTCCTCTTAGTCACCTCTCTGCCCTCTCTCCCCCAGTTCACCCAGTCTATTTTTGGAAAATCTGTTTCTGGAAAGAACTAAGTACATTCTCCTTTCAAACCTGTTCATGAACCACTCGCTCGACCGGAAGTCTCGTCAGCTCGCATCCATGGGTCTTTGCTCAGCGTCACAGGGACCTCTCTAGCCATCCTGGTGACCTAAGAACTCCCTGCCCTGTCACTCTGCGTCGCTTGGCCTTCCTTTCCCTGTCTCATGCACATCCCTCCCCTGACACATTGGGTGCTTACTTGTATGTTTGTTCTTCCCCTTTTTAAAATAACCTTATTATTGCACAGCTTCTGCTTTGTAACGGTGCTCAGGGTACAGTGGGACGCTGTTGAATCCATAATGGAGAGCAAAGGCTGTTGTCATAGCCAAGGCTGGTGTTTTCTCCAGCCTTAAGATTCTATGGTCTGTGTTCACAAAGCCAGAGGGTGAGCCAACGGCCTCCCCAAATTCCTTTGGGTTTTCCAAGCCCAGAGTCATAACACAGAGAAAGAACATAAATGGCTTATGTGGGAATGGATTCCAACCAAGGGACTGACACTTGGGGCCCCCAGGACCAGCATACTCCTGGGCACTCTATGCTTCCTAAAACTGAGCAATACGGAGAGACCGCCACTTAGCCATGTCTGTTTTGGAAGCAGTTTGACCTATGGTGAGAATGGCAAATAAAACAAAACCATTCTGACATTTTAAGAGCTTTAACTTACTCACTATAAAAGCCATAGAATCTGAATATGTCAAGTTTATAAGGCATGGACTTTAGAGCAGGAACAGGTGCCTACGTAACGCAGGGCGCGTCAGCGAGCTCAGCCACTCCTTGGAGGAGTTTCGCAGGAGCGTGCTGGGAGAAACAGGGGCTGCATCTTGGTTCAGAGAAGATCTATCCCTGTCACCGTCACTGTCACTGCAGTTCAAAGCTGGGTTGTGTGGGAAAGTAAACAATTGCCCAGGTCGTTCAGAGAGGTGTAGCTCAGAGGTCCCGGAAGGACAGGATGCCCTCGAGTGTTGTGAATCTGTAGGGTGCAGTGGGAAAAGCAGAGATGGTGAGTCGGACAGACTTGGGGTGAATCCTAAGCCTGCTGTGTAAATGCTTAGCAACAGCAGGTAAGTTAGGTAACACCTCGGCTTTGGTTTCTACCTTCAAAAGGCAGAGAGTCGAGCAACCTGTTTCTCTTGTGGTCTAGCGCTCTGCCTGGCTACATCCCTCGATTCTCCCCAGTTAGATCTGACACACGTTCTGGAGGGGGGATGTGATGAATGAGATCACATTGTGCGTGTCCCAGCTCAGCCTGTGAGAACCTCTTCCTGGTGACTTTCCAGGCTCATCCCCTCTGGTTTGGGGCAGGGAATCGTGGTGACTTCAGAAACTGCATGATGAATGACAGAGCCACAGGATTGAAAGGCACATGTCCCTGAACCAGTGCCCGAGGGAGGGCTCCCTGCTTTGGATGTAAAGTGAGAAATGACCATGTATGTATGGAGCCTCTGGGTCGGGAGTGTGGTTGCTTTGTCAAATATCATTTCCCTGATACCTCAGCAAAGAAGGGGCAGACGTTTGGAGGGTTGGAGTATGCTTTGTATTGGAAGCTTCCAAAATCATCTTGGTTCATAGCAAGGGTTGCATGAATATTAGTGCTTCCTAGCCCCTCACCTGGTAATTAGTTAGTTATGCAATGCTCTTTGCACATAGATCTCATGCAGGATTTTGCTAGCTCTGAGGTGGAGTCAAGAAATATAAAACAGTCCAGTTCTCAATTCCAAGTCTTTGTCATGGAAAGATAATCACCCTTCATGCGTGTATATATCCTAAAGTGTCAGACCTCTGAAGGACAAGTTTGGAGCGAACGTCCCTAGGATTGGCCACTAGAACTCAGCAGCAAGGAGGTCCCTTTGGCTAGTGACGGAAGAGTTAATAAATCACCTGGCTATTAAAGACAGTGGCTACCTAGGTCACCATGAATAATAGGCATTCAAATAAAATGTTTCTATTTCATTTTGGAAAGAATGAGCAGAATCTGTTAATTCTCATAGCACTTATTCATTGCTACTTAGAAAATTAACTCTGAATATGGAAAAAGCTGTACGTTAAGACAAGGTGCCTGTTGCCAGGTGATTTTATAATGCCAAAAGACAGGAATGACCCAAGTGTCCAATGGTGGGAGGAATGCTCAAGTAAGCCATGGCCTGTCCCCTTCATGTAAGTGGTCCCTAAGAAATCCCTGGGCATTCACAGGGTCGCATACCACCCTGAGGTCAGTGACGCCCACATCATGATTCTGGTCTGACTTCTCCATACACCACTGCCCCATACCCATCCCTTGACCCACACAGAATGCCATAGAAAACTGAGGTCTCTGAATCCAGAGTTTGTGATTCACACCATGACATCCCCATCCCCAGTCTGGAACCTTCCTCCTACCCCATCTCCAGCTGTGGGAGTCAGGGTCCTGGACCCCCTCCTTTGCTTCATCCCATGCCCAAGCCATTAGTATTGCTGCCTTTCAAATCCATCCCTTCAGCTTGGCTGATACCTCTTTGGCCTATATGGCCATCTTTATTTCCTGGAGCCAGAGGTAGGCAGGCTTCTTGTGTATACTCCATGCTACACTCCAGTCTGTTCTTCGTCCTGCTGCCCCTGACCTCCAAAACCCTCCAATGGCTCCCCACTGCCTTTGGAAAAAAGACCAGAATTCTTCAGATGGCACAGAGGCACCTCACCTGAGCCTTGCCTCTCCCTCCTCTCCTCTCATTCTGTCCTTCTCCCCTCCTTCTCCACAACTCACAGGATGGTGTACAGTGCTTCACTCTGCTCCAAACACACTTTCCAAGCCTCTCCTCCTGCCACCACCAAAGCACCACTGCCAGGTTCACAGCTGCATGCCCTCCCTTCCTGACAGCCTCCGCCACCTCGGGGAGGCCCCCAGGACCTGCATGCAGGCCAGGCTCCTTTGAGACCCGCAGCTAGACAGGCAAAGGAGGCTTAGGCGCGGTCCAGAGGGTGAGGAGCCAGGTGTTAAAAAGACCTTGTCACTGACGATGCAGAGTGACTATTCTACTTTCAGCCATGGGGCGTTGGACCCCAGATCACAGACATGACATTGAGTTTGAATCAGGACTAGTCACTCCTGCCAAAAGCTTTTACTGCATGCCAGATACCATGCCATCTCTCTGCTCTGGTGGAGTTTACCACTTATTAACAAGTTCCAAAGCCCTGGGTGGCAGGGAAGCGAATCTGTATTTAAGGAGCTCCTGCAAATGTGTTGTATTTCCTTGAGTAAGACATTTAATTTCCTAGGTCTCAGTTGCAATAACAATCTCTCCTGACTGCCCGGTGGTGACTCGGGTAGCTGTTCACACTGCTCAAACACGTGGAGATCTCAGGCCTTGAACGTGGTGTGGGGGAGGCTCTGGGCCTTCAATCTGAGGGGTTAGAAGTGTGGCGTGTGACATTCCCAAGAGCCTTCCTTGATCCCCCCAGAGGACGCTGTTAGTAAAGCCAAGAGCAGAGTGGGTCTTGGCTGGCAAAGACTCAGGGATTAACGTGCTGGGTGTTGACATCATAATTGGGCCAGCGTTGAAGGCTGCAGCATCTGCCGTGGGAGGCTGTGGTGGCAGAGACCACACGGCACCTCCCGGCTGGCAGGGACCTCTGTCTTGGGCGGCAGCCTGGGTGGCCTTAAGGCTGCTCTCAGCACATGCTCAATCGCTGCTGTCAGGGGGAGGAAAGCTCTCATTAAGGCCAAGAAATTGACTTGTGTCCTGGGTTTCTCAGGACTGTAATGGATACTCAGGGGAGAGGTTTTGTGGCTGAAGGTGCCCAGGGACAGTAATTGAGTTACCATTAATGCGACGGGAGGCTGTGGTCAGTGACAAGTCTTAGTGAGGTTGGCAGGCTGCGGCAGGTGTTCCACATTTGCTCTCTGGCGTGCATTCATTTCCTTTTAAAACGTTTCCAGAGGTGCGGGAGCCCAGTGATCAGGAGCGCAGAGGGAATGTCACACTGCTGGTGTCTGCAGGCAGCAAAGGGATGCTGGCTTGTTGGGGGAGGGTCACTATAGGCCACACTGTCACATGCCTCATTTATTGAATAACCACAGTCCCAAAGAGGCCAGTGCTCTCTTATGTGCATTTTCCAAATGAAGAAACCAAGACTCTGGGGGGTGGGTGACCTGCCCGACACCACTTCCTCAGGAATGGTGGACGGTGAATGAGGTTCTCCTCTGTTCCCTAAGTCCAAGCAGTCTTTCTTCTATCCATTTCTTCTATCCTATTCTGTGGATGTTCCAGCAATGTCTCATCACCTTCTGTGCCCCATATCCTGCTGCTTCCAGAAGACACTGCAAACCCCTCCACTGCTTGTCACAACCCCTGGTTGTGTGACCAACACGAGGGCCTCCTACCCTGTCTCTGTGTCGCCTTGTGCTTCCTGCATGGTTCCTCAAGGCCTGCTGAGTGGAAGATTGACGCAGGTCAATTTTCCTGCTTCCTACCCTTCGGAGGTTCCCCGTCCTGTCTGATTGGAACCCCAAACACATAAGGAGGTCCACAGTGCTCCCGGAGTCAGATCTGGCCCCTGCCCTCCTCTCTAGTTCCTCTCCTTCTGTCCAGTCCACTCTTTGCTCTAACCACACTGGTCTTCTAGTAATTTCTGAAAGGCTCTAGAGAACTTGCCATTCTTTCTGCTTGGGACACACGCCTCCATGACCTTGACTCAACCTTAAATACAGGTGTGATTGAAAAATACGGCCAATGCTTAAAAAAAATTACAGTAAAAGACACACGCCCACCAGTCTTCCTCAAAATGCTCTTCCTTGCTTTGCACACAATTGCCCCATCGTTCTTGTCACTTTCAGAAACAGCTCTGAAAATCCTCTTTCCTGAGTGTCTTTAGTTGTGCTGTTGTGGCCGCCTTGTTGTCCTCAACTGGACTCAAAACATTTACCTTTCATGGTCATTTTGACTTTGGGAGAAGAGCCAGAAGTCACACAGTGCTGGATCAGGTGAATAAGGTGGGTGATGTTTTCACAAGCCCGCCTTTCCACTGCATGGCAGCATTCACTGTATTTTTGATCACGTCTTGTAAAGACCCTTGTGAAAGAGGACCTCTAGAACTGCTTCAGGAAGTGGCAAGAAAGAAGGGCTAAGTGTGTTCAAAGTCAAGGGAAATAATTTAAGGGGGATTAATGGCCATGTGTCTTTTTCCTTATCTTACTCAAAGACTGCTCCTGCCTCTCACGGTCTAACCACACCCTTCTCCTTAGAACTTAGTATCCTACATTTGACCTTCATCGCTTTTTTTTTTGGTGCTGGGGCTAGAACCAGGGCTCCATCCGTGCCAAACCCAGGCTCTACCACCGCAGCTCCGTCACTTTTTAACACGCACCTGTCTCCTCCTCTGGATATTATGGGTTTTGTGTGTCTTTTGTCTTTCTCTCCCTTGATTTTATGAGCTCCTCAAGGTTAGGGACCAGGTGGCTTTGCTCCCCACGAGATCTGAAGCGCCTTGCATCCTGCCCAGCACACAATGGATTTCCAATAAGTGCCGTGAGAATCTGCTGAATGAATAGCGGTGCTCAGGAACTGTCAACTCCGTCGCTGACAATGAAGTGCGGGTGAGTGTATTTATAGAATCAGTTCAGTGTGACACGGTTCTCATCCAGCTCTTCATCCCTGAGTCACTGCCATCAATATTTACTAAGCACCAACTGGGTGCTGAGGATGTGAAAGTGGATGCACAAACACGCCCCCCCCCAGGAGCTCAGTGGGGTAGGGGCTGGGGGGTGGCGGAAGCCCGGGCTTCCAAGTCAGGTAGATCCAGGCTCGGACCCCTGAGCTCCTCAACTCTGTGACCATGGGCTCGGGACAGCTCCTAAAATGGAGATAATGAGATCATCTTGCAGGGACATGTTGATGCTAAATCGAGTGAGCAAATGCATAAGAATAAGAGGTCGGAGATGCTGCTGTTATGATTGTTTATTTTTATTTCCTGATTGGGGCACACAGTGAAGTTAGGTCAGTGCTCCTGGACTTGGGGAGTATTGTTCCTAGGACTGAGTAAATGCCACCAAGGCAAGTGAGTTAGGAAGAACAGGCCTTTGAGGGCCAAGGGAAGGGGGACAACCAAGGTGGGGGAGTTACGGGGGTCCGAGCCTGTGGGATGTGAGCACATGCCACACTCTCTTCTTCCCAGAATGGTTCAGTTTATCTTTTGGGGACCACATCCCCTTTTTCTGCTCCTCCTGCCCCAGCCCCATGCCTGTTCCCATCCTTGCCTTCCCCTGGACGCCCGCATCTCCAGTTCCCTTTGCCCCTCACAAATGGGAGGGATGGAGCCTCTGCCATCCACCAAACACAAGCGGGAGTTGGCAGCTGTGGTCTTATCGGCGGAGGCCGGCGCCCCAGGATGGACAAGCTGGGGTACACACAGTCAGAATGACCGGCTTCTCGGAGACGGGTGGGAAGCCTGGGGCCATCTCATCTGCATTCCGCCCTGGACGGGAAACCCTCAGTGTCCTTTGCAGGAGGCCGTTCAGCTGCTGCACGGATGGACACCCTCAGTGTCCTCAGGTTCATGTCGATGGAACTCACTGTAAATGGGTATCAGCCACGTGAGCCTCGGGCTCTGAGCCCCAAGTTCAGCACAATCTCAAGGGCAAACAGCTCCTTGGGGAGGAACAAGGGCCATGTCCAAGAGGAATGGAGGACTCTGGAGCCTGACATCCAGGGGACTGAAGTCCAGCCTGCAGAGCCCCACGGGTCTCGGCTAACTGCGTTCCCTTTCTGCACCTTGCTCTCCTCGCCCACGGGATGGTGTCTGGATCCCCACTCCAGAGGCTGCACCTGAGAGGTCACTGACACAGCCAGACAAACCTGAAACCCATCAGCGAGGGTCATTTCTTTGCTGGTGTCCCTTAGTGTGCTATGCAGAGTCCTTCGCCCAGCCCACAAACACTTTGGTGTCAGCCTTGCCCTTCTTTGTCCCTCCTCCTCCGCCCCACACTCTCTCCTTGAAATTCACCAAGCACCCTCAGGACCTTTGCACTTGCTGTTCTTCCAACCTGGACTGCTTTCCCTCTGGCTGGCTCACTCATTTCCTTTGGGGGCTCTAAGAGGCCTCCCTATTTTATGTGGCACTCTCTTTTTGTCACTCTCTGTCCTCTCTCTCTCTACTTTATTTTTTGTTGCATACTTATCTCCACCTGGCGAACATTTATGCGGTTGCTTATTTATTGCCTTCTTTTCCCCATTAGTCTGCAGGAGGCTGTTGGCCATTTTGACTTCTGCTGATTTCCAGGACCTAGAATTGGGCTTGGCTCCATGTCCATACGCAGTTTCTGAATGAATGGGCAAGGGCATCTCTGTGTCACGATGAACATGTTTGTGAAAACGCTCCTGGCCCACGGCAGGCGTTTGGTAGAAGTGAATTTTTAATCCCCCCCGTTCTTGAACCAGAGAGTACATTTACAAAGCACACTGGCTTGGGAGGGGCCACCCACTGATTTAAACTCCCACTGGGTTCCTGGGAAAAGGATCACCCAGCTGGGAGGTGAGGGCAGGCAAGCCAGGAGAAGCCTTGTAGACAAACTTCACTCGCTAAGCAGTTTTGCCTCTGGCCAGCTCTGTTTATGTCTGTGCGTATGACGATTCTCCAGGCGATTGAATTGCATTACCCTTTTCATTCTAATAATATGAACAGAATTCAGATGCAGTATTTGATGATGTCTTGTCTATTAAACAGCATCAAGACTGCCGGGCTCAGCTCAGCAAATTACTGTCAACTGGAGGGCGGCCGTGCCTCCACCGAAGTGCCAATGGCACTGCGGAAAATCCTGGCCATTTAGAGTTTATGTCTCAAAAATGAATCTTTATTTCACTGCCTTAATCTTTGGAGGCACCAGACATGTGTGCTTATTCCCAGGGAGACTTCAAATGCGAGATTCTTCTAACAAGAGCAGAGCTGGGAGATTTCCTGACGGGGGAGAGAGACGAACGAGTTCCCTGTCTGGTTGGAATTGCTGTTTGTGTGATTCCTGCTGTGAGAGAGAAGAGGGTGGACTGGATCCCTTCCAAAAATTGGAAGAGAAGCGATGCCAACTTGGGAGGGTGTTAGAGTCTTTAGACCAAGGCAACAGACTGGGCAGATGAAGGAAATGACAGGGACAGGTGGGACCGTCTTTAGGTGGGACCATCTTTAGGTGGGACCTAAAAATTAGAGCCTGGGACTCACATGCACTCAGCAAGTTTCTGGCTCCAGCACACAGTAAGCACTCGACAAATATAAGTTGACTGGGCGTGGATTTCAGCCGGGGATGGTGGGAGGCTCTGTCTGCTGCTCTGCTTTCGATGAGGATTCAACCAAGTCTCCCCTCTCTCCACTCCTGTGTGTTCTTACTGCCTAGTCATTTGTCACCAGTTCCCAGCAGTCCTGGAGCCCTTGGCTGTGTCACCAGGAGGAATCCAGCCCTTCCCAGGGGAACCTCCCAGTTGGGGACGAGGCACAGCTCCACCCATACGCCGGTCTCTGAGTCAGAAGGGCATATGCTTTTCATGGTGACTAATTTTACTACTGTTGTTTCTACAGCATTGCTAAAGCCCTGTTAGCTTTTTAGGGACGGGGCCTGTACAAGCTGAGATCTCACGATTGGTTCTCTTGATAATGAGCCATTTTCCTAACCAGCCTCCTCCCTTCCTCATCTGTGTCCTTAGACAGCAGGGTGAAGAAGACACAGTGCACCCCAAGGAGAGGAATCACCATGAAACTTCTGCGGCTTCTGCGCGTGTGATCACAGCTGATTAGTGAAGCAGCACAGCCAAGTAATGCAGCACCAGTGCAAAGCTACGGGGCTCATGAATGCAGTGGATCCAAGCAAAGGGATTCTTCTGCGCCCCAGTTATGGACAGGTGCACAAGTGAGAACTGGTGCCCTGAGACCTTTGCAAAGCAAGCTGTGAGCTGATTGTGTGGTGAGGAGATAGTGAGGAATTAACAAGGGAGGCCTTTCATTCATTCTTTTTCTTTCTTCTTCCTTCCTTCCTTCCTTCCTTCCTTCCTTCCTTCCTTCTTTCCTTCCTTCCTTCCTTCCTTCCTTTTTCCTCTCTCTCTTATCTTACCGATCTATCATCTATCAATCTATCCATTTACCTGTCTTTCTATCTACCATCCATCATTTACACTTTACTAAATGTTTCCTAAACTCTTGCTCCATGTCTTGTACTGTATCAGCCTTTGAGAGGATAGTTGCAAACAAAAGAGATGGAAATTCCTCCCACTGAAGACTTATATTCCAGTGATCTATATCTATCCATCCATTGCATGCAGTGCCCTGAAATGACATAGATGATAAAAATCACAAAGAGTCAGGATCAAAGAATATGTCGGTCACAAGAGAAGGTCAGGACCGTGGGAGAAGTAAAGAGACATCAAAGGGCAGACCATAGTGTCATATGGAGTTGCTGACGCTACACGAGGACTTTGGCCCCAAGATCCCTGACAGCTGGAGCCAAGGGGAAAGTGTATCGGGTGAATCTCATTGTTCAGGAAGGGCCATCCCTACTTCCCCCATTTTTCCTATGATAAATCCGTCTTCTAGTCAGATCACTTGATTTAAACCACAAGACAGACGCATAGTTCAGTTACCACTTGTAGTCCCATTTTACAGGTTTTTAAAAGCTGGATCTTAAATGTTGAGTACCTTGGCCAAGGTCGCACCTGGGAAGGAGCAGATTTAGGGGAATTCTCAGGCAATCTGCACTCAGATCCCTGTCTCTTCTCTATGTCCTCTACTGCCTCTTGGACAGGGCAAACGGCGAGGACATCAGTGGTCCCTGGATGAAACCTAGTCACCCTGGAAAATCATCTTCTGCCAGAGATGTAAGAAAAATAATGAGAGAGGCATATCCATATGCAGGGGGAAAACTAAATGTTATGTGAGATTCACCAGCCTTTAAACCCCAGGCATCCTTCCTGGAGGCCCATGAATGGGATAAACAGAGGTCATGGGCTAAACTGACCTGGAAATCCTACACCCATTTCTCAGTCCTAAAGTCATCTTAATAAGAGGATGAAGTGGAAGCAACCCCCATTGGCTGGGCTTCTGCCTGTCCCCAGGCCACACCCACCCAGCCACCCCCCGCAGGGACCTTGGGTCTCCCCAAGGCTGGGACCAGCTACCGGAAAGGTCCCTCTCCAGGGTGCTGAAGTAAACCTGGGGTTGGGGGAGGCACTGCTTTTCAGCCGGTTCCTCGGTTCCTCGCTTCTAGCTCTCTCTACTCTGGTAACCATTCTAGCATTCTAACAGGAGGAGAAAGGAGGCAGCCTGTGTGACCAGCTCGAACCAGTGTGCTAATCTGTAAACAATCAAGTTTTTAACTGGCAACACCAACCTTGAGAGGATGGTATCGATTTTGGGCAAAATTCTTAAAACTTCTGTGCCTCACTTTTCTCATCTGTGAAATGCAAACACTAATAACAATCACAGTGACAATCCCAAGCAAGAGTTCTGGTGAGGGTCAGATGAGTTACTAAGCTTTTGATAATGTTTGGAAAACAATAAGCCCTCTATACATAGGTTTGTAAAAAACAATTGACATTCCTTAAGGCAAGATTTCTCGGTAATGGGGTCATCTGTAGACTGATGAGCCTGGAAGAATTGTGCCACGCTGTGGCATAAATTGAACCTTAGGGTGCAGTGATGGCTGGTGACACAGGAAACAAGATCTTGTCTAATCCCTCTCTATCGCATTTACATGCCAAGACGGAAGCCCACACCACATCAATTATCAGCTGCATCTCAGGATTCTGAGAATTCAATCATGTTCTAAAATTCTGAATTCTGTGTGCTGTCTGGTTTTTAAAGCAGCAGCTGTGCATCAGTCCCAGAGGTGACAATGAGTCAGTGTCACCCAGAGTCTCTTGGATTCCTCTTCGGGGTCTGAGTGGCGGGGGGGAAGAGTAGTTAATTGCCGTTCACAAAGCAGTGGAGAATTCCTCTCGTGAAAGTTGTAGAAATGCAAGTTGATGTATTGTTGTTATAATTGTTTTTAAAGTTTACTTATTGGGCAGGGAACGATGGGGAATGTGTTTTCTTCCTTGATCGCAGTGGGTAATGTCGTGTAAATTGGCATTTATGGATGCTAAATCACTTTATGGAGACAATGTCTCTCTAAAGCTACAGGGATCTCATCATAGGATAAGCATTCAAAGGGGTTTTCCTTTTGCTCTTGCAACCCCGCTATTCTTTCAACTCTGATTTCC
Source organism: Dolichotis patagonum (assembly GCA_004027295.1). Taxonomy (NCBI): domain Eukaryota; kingdom Metazoa; phylum Chordata; class Mammalia; order Rodentia; family Caviidae; genus Dolichotis; species Dolichotis patagonum. The sequence continues at coordinate 13,194 of PVJX010039396.1, forward strand.
ATGAATACGTGTGAAAAGAGACATTATAACAACGTGGACTCGAGCTTAAAAAGACCCATAACAAGTTTCAGTGTAAAAGTTCCGGCATAGAGTCAATACTTCGGTCCTACCATTAATTTACACTACTGCTTTAGCACCATTAGATTTGAGAAAAGAAGGTAGGGATAGACATAAGCTTCAACAAATAAAACTGCCAGTCTCCTTTACTTAAAAAGCTGTCAAAACTCTTGGCCTGACTTGGCAAAAAAAAAAAAAAAAAAAATCATGTGCAATGGTTAACAGATCCCACATCTGGGAAATAGCTTTCCGTGGTTTTAAGTGCATTTCATTCTCTCCCTCCTATCTATTTTTCCCTGTTTTAGAAAGAAATATCTACTTTATAGCTATAGTTGACAACAATTGGGTGAAACTTACTGCTTTCCTTGGATCTATCTGTTTTCGAAGGCGAGTTTGACATAATGACATCCATCCCAGCATACTGAAATCAGAGTTCGCGGGAATTAAAATTTAGCAGCACAGAGAGAGGCCGGGCCTTCCGAGCCAGCTCGATAAGGACGGAATCACTGCTACCATCAGCAGCTTCTCAGCCAAGTTTTATCTGGAGCCGCACAAAAATTGATTCGCAATCATTTATATTTGTTTATAAGAATCCCACGAGAAGCGTATTGTAGTTGGTAAAGTTGCACAGACACTCGCCTCTTCTCTATGAATAAAATATAAAACCCAAACCTGGAATAAGGGCCATTTGCATTCTCCCCAGAAGGCCCTCTGAGCTCCCGCCATGCCACTCAGCTCTGAGATTTTTGCTGTCTTAGTCAGCTGGGGACCCCCGAGTCCCCCCCCCGCCGCCTCTCCTCCCCCCTCCCCTCCCTCCAGCGCCTGTCTGTGCTTCCGCAGTGACACCCTTTATTCAAGTCATCAGGCTCTGTCCCCCACCTCAGTGGTGGAGGGTACTGTTCCTTGGGGACCCGCTGCACTGCAAATGATCAATGACTCCAGTGACCTGGCGTAGCTTGTTTTTAAGTTCCTAGGAATTCCATTTCTTACTTGGCTGCATGCAGGTCATTGCTTTACCTCCTGGAGTTTTCTTCTTTCCGCCCTCTCTACGTATCATCCTAGTCCGGGCCACCTTCATCCCCACCTGGACAGCCACTGTGGCCTCCTTCCCAGCTCCACCTCCCACCACTCGTGTTTCTTCTCATGATCCACACTGTGACCAGAGCAGTCACTTAAAATTCAAATCTGGTTCTATCACCTCCAGGTCTCCTGCCCGACTCCTTTGCCTTCCTTCTTGGTTCTTACTCATCACAAATTACTCCCTTGCCTCAGGACCTGTACACACAGGTGTGTGTGTGTGTGTGTGTGTGTGTAAGCTCCACAAACACAGGAACCTAGCCTGTCATTGCTTCCCTCTCTGTCCCCAGAGCCCAGGTTACTCAGGCACAAAATGAACTTTATATTGTTGGATAAATGAAGTTACTCGTGGGTAATAGTGAGATCTCCGTCTAATGAAGCAGGAGGCAAAGGAGAAACCCAGACATCTCCTCCCAGCCACAAGGAGGCCGTGTGCCAGCCAGTCTGCCACGTCACCTAGCAGGTCACAGGAGTCCTTGGTACCCGCCTGGTACTGAGTGTAAACTCAGCCTTTTAGACAGTGACCCCACCAGCTTGAGGTGAGTGCCTGACAGGCCCCAGATGAAATGCAAATGAAAACTTAAAAAAAGATCCTTTGATTTCCTAATCAAGCAACAGAAAGAAAGAAAGCTGCACATTGCTGATTCCCTATCAAGGAAGCAAATAACCTGGAATTCATCAGTGTGGGTGGAGGGGGGCTCAGATGCCCACTGCTCTTGGCACCATACGGAAGTGGCTCTGCCTCCCTAGGTTCCTGCTGGCCTTTCTGGCCACCTCCTGCCTCTCCGATAGTGTGCCCCAGCCCTGCTGGATTCAGAGGCCGAAAACACGTCTACACCGGGAACACGTGCTTCTTCCTGTCTTGAGCCACCCACCTTGCTCAGCCTCCCCTGCAGCCCTCTGTCTCAGCACCTGTGCGCCTCTGTGCCTCCCTGCTCTGCAGTCTGAGCCAACGTTTCTTCTTAAAAACAAAACTGAAGATTTTCGGTGCTGGAGGTGTCTTCTCACATGCTAAGCAAGCTACACTCCCACATCCTTTCCTTGCTTTTTGAAATTCTGGGTTAGGGTCTTGCAAAATGAGCTAGGCTGGCCTTGGGCTTGTGATCCTCTGCCTCCGCCTCCTGGAGCAGCTGGGATTACAGGCATGTGCCACCATGCCGGCCACCAAGTGTTTCTTTACCTGACTGAAGTTTTTGTTTTGCCTTCACCTGCTCAGTACACAGCCCCACCACATCCTGTCGGCTTAGAGCAGAACCCTGGAAAGCATCTTTGCTTCCTCTCCTTCCCCTAACACCTGCCACACGCCATCCACCGGTAAGTCTTGTCCTAAATCAGTCCGTTTTCTCTAACTCCGCCCTAGTCACCATCCCACCCCTCCTGCCAAGACCCCCCCAATGGCTCTCTTGATGTCACTCTTCTTGTCCCTGCTTCCCTAGTGCCTGTGTGACCTTCCGACGGCAATGCAGATCACACCTAGGACTTCCCTATGGTGGCCTACAAAGCCCCGCAGAGCCCTACCTGCCTTCTCTTTGCATCATTGTCCTCCCCTCCGGCTCCCCCTGACCTGACACCTGCCCTTGTGACAAGTATGCAACCAAACGCCTGCCCCAGGCTTTTTCCTCCCCGGAAGCAGAGCCCTAGTCTTCCAGCTGCTCAGGGCAGGACTCAAGGTTACCCCCAGTTTCCTCCTCTACTTTC
>PVJX010039397.1:0-15794 GCA_004027295.1 Dolichotis patagonum
GCTGCCCCAGGCCCACATGAAATGACTGCTTTGCTTCCCTTCCTAGGAGTGTCTGAAGCTCAGGAACCTCTCCTCACTGCATGCCATCATCTCTGCTCTGCAGACCATGCCCATACATCGGCTCAGCAGGACGTGGGCAGAGGTGTCCAGGTGGGCCTGCCTATCTCCATACGGATACCGCAGTAGATAAGTGACAGATGTTCTGCACTAGATCTACCCGGTGCCCTCTGCATGGCCCTGGAAAGCCCTGGGGCACTGAGGGTAGGAGTCACCTTGTAGGTGGGATGCCTAAGCCTGTCTGATCTCTCAAGCCAGGGTTTCCTTCTCAGGATTAAAGCTACTCAGTGCAAGGAAGAATGGTTCATAAAAAGTCTTTCTTCAAGTGATCACTAAACACCAGTAGAACTCTTTGTCCAGCTGAAACCATAACTGTCAAAACAAACTGTACAGTCAGCTAAAGTGTGGAGAGACAGGATGATCAAATGAGAGCTCTCATCCCAGTCCTGGGCTTGCGTAGGTTTTATTTATGAACTTAGTTAGGAATTCTTATCCAGGCAGTGTGTATCCTTTGGTTCTCAAATGAAAAGAATTTGAACTCTCATGCCTGCCGTTATTCTGCAGTTCCTCCTCAAGCTTTCTCTCTCAAACAGGAAAAGGTTCAAATGCTTCACAAAGGTGTGCATGAAAGACACCACAGAGAGCAGGAATCTGTTTATTAAGGTAAATAGAGATGGGGATCTAGGGTGACAATGTTTCAAACAGAGAGAAAGCAATTTTGGAAGAAGTTCAGGGCCAGATGTGGGTTTTTCATTTGTTTTCTCATTTCTTTGTCTTTTCCTCATTGGTAATTTGAGGATTCCAGCTGTATGCTCAGGAATCACAGGAAGGGAGCTCGGTGTGTCCTTGGTTAGGCTTGAGGCTTGGGGCCCATGAAGCTCCAGTTTTGAGACGCTGCAGGGCTCTGAGGATGGCTGATGAGCAGGAAGGGCTGATGGGCTGGTAGAATTAGCAAGTGTCTGGCTGCCATACTGGGAAACGGGTGGACAAAGGGAAGCTCAGCTCATATTGCAGTAGGTGCAGCTGGGACCGATTTATGGCTGTGCTGTCTTTCCTCTCTCTGCCCCTGTCCCCTCACTGATGAGTCTTCAGATTCCTACTTCAGTGCCCAGCTGGCAGCAACACTGTCTCCTGATGACTCTCACAACTAACTCGAGGTCCTACATATTCAGTAGCGGATCCTTAGTGAGCCTAGCTCAGGCCACACCTCCCAGGGAATTCCTGGCTCTGCCCTTCAGAGATGATCCCGGAGGAGACTACATTGTATATGGCTGAGCAGAGGATGTGCCAGAAGAACTCCCTTGGCAGATTCCTAGGACCAGGTGAAGTTGTGTGTGGCCTCTAGTCTAGCTGTGGCTCTAGAGGTGCAGGGAGCTGGGCCAGCAAGGAGCTTCTCACACATGATGTGTGACTGACTCTTCCACTGTGCATGGGCATGGCACGGTACCTGGACACAAACCAGGAGCTCAGAGGATAGGACGGTGCTCAGGGGTGCTGCTGGAATATAGGGTAAAAGCAGCTGAGAGTTTATTTGAGCTGGCAGGAGCAGCTGGCTGCCCTCGTAGGGTCCTGGAAAGGTCACTGACCTGCCTGACCCTGATTCCTCATTTGCAGACAGGAAAGTTGAAAGCTTAGTGCAGGCAGCACAGTGTGGCAATGAGTGAAGGTTAAGGTGATTTCTCCTGGATCCTCCTCAGAAAGGCGACATTAACAGCAATGATAATTATACAAACTGAGCCCTCGGGAGAAGCTCTGAGGCCAGTGTACCTCGAGATGGGGAAGCAGGTTCAGGGTTTCCAGGCCACATGCCCAGGCTGACTTTCCTCCAAGCAGTTTTGGAGCTGGGATTGAATCTAGAACCAGATTCAGAGGGTAACAAAGCTTCGCCAGCTGACAGGAGCCAGGCCTGTAGGGCGTTGCTCAGAGGCACAGGGCTGTGAGGGAAGAACAATCTCAATCACCTTGTCTGACCCTGGCAGGCAGGGCTCTCTAAGAAGGCCGTCCTGGAGATCAACCCTCAGAGAGCCCAGATGAGGCAGCGGCAGGAGAAGAAGGTTAGTGAGCTGTGCTAGGGTGGGTCCAAGGCCTCAGAGGGCAGGAGAGCCTCCCTACCTTGCAGCCTGAGCCAAGCCCCAGAGGGCCTTTCCTTAGAGTACACGTGGGGCAGAGGAGGGTTAGACAACCCACCATAGGACACACGTTAATTTTTACCATTTAATCTAGGCATAGTGGCATGTGACTCTACTCATAGTACTCGGGGAGGCTGGTTCAAGCCCAGTCTGGCAACTCAGTGCTTTAGTAAGGCTCTGTCCCAAGATGAAAACCACAAAAGGCTTGAGAATGTTGTCTTTTGCAAAGGCCCTAGTTTTGGTATCCAAGAAGAAAAAAAAATTGCCTTGGAGGTTATTAAGGATGTTTGGTGTCCTAAGAGAGGCAGAAGTGAGACAATTGGAGGAATGTAGCTTAGTGTCCCAGAGAGGGACAGGAGACAGATGTATCACATATCATGGGGACTTAAGAGGCCTTGAGTGGGACCTGGGAATGGGGACTCATCATCACCACCTCCCAATGGCACAGGGCTTGGTCCCCTTCCTTGGCACATTCCTCACTGACCTGGTGATGCTGGACTCTGCGATGGAGGACTATGTGGATGTGAGTGATCCTTGGGCCACCAAGCTTGGGAACAGGATCCTTGGACGTGGAACAGAAGGCCCCTGGCATTAACCCTTAGGTTCCAGCATTTGGCAAACCTACTCTTGTCAGATCCTCACACCTGACCCCGAGTACTGTTCGCACCAAGTCCATCTTGCCCATGAGTGAAGGACCCTCTGCAGTGACCCTGAGTCCCTCTTATCCAAACCCTGAAGCTGCAGAGCTGCCTGGCTCCAAAGCTGCACAGGGCCTTGGCTCAGCTGGACTCAGTCTCTCCCTCAGGTGGTGACCAAGGGAGGGGCGAGACGTAGGGTCCCCAAAGCCAGGAAGTGCCCATGTGGCTAGGACTCCTTTCCTCTCTTACGCCCTCAGTTTCCCAGTCTGGCATCAACAGGCATTCGGGTATAAGTCTCTGAGCCTCAGCTCTCATGTGCGTCCTCTCCAAAGCCCAAACCTGACCTGGGTCCTCATCCATTTCTATGCACTCTTGACCCCTCTGGGCCTTGCCACGATGCTTACAAGACCACAGGTGGGGACAGGTTATTCATGGTCCAGTCTTTCTCATGAATATTTGCTATCTGTCTTGCAGGAGAATTTGATCAACATTGAGAAAAAAAAGAAAGTAAGCCACTGTGTTCTTCAGTTCCTGGAGGGAGGGAGAGAGGGAGGGAGGGAGGGAGGGAGGAAGGCAGAATCCGGAAACCCCATGGCTGAACACTCCTTGGCCCCACCCTCTGCATCTTGGTTTTATTATGAGGCTTTTTACACTGAAAAGACAAAAACCAGCCCAATGGAGTGTGTGCCTAGGACACTGCACACATGCGTAACTCCCTGGACATGGGGCTGTTTCAACCCAACTCATAACAGTTTGGGTTTGGAAAGGATGGCGAGGAGGATGGGACAACTAAGCAAAAAGCCCTGTTGACCAGTCCTTAACTCTCTCTTCTTTGGGCAAGGCCCTCACCTCATTCCCAGTGCAAGCCCTCTCAGTATGCTGCCTGCCCCTTTTGCCCCAGGAAATGAAAGTCCTTCAGGAGATACAGCTTTGCCAGGTGGCAGCCACGAAGTACAACCTCCAGTGTGAGGAAAACCTTCACGTCTGGTTCCACTCAACAGAGTGGCTGAATGACAATGAAAGGTGAGGACCAGCCAAGAGTTGCAGTAAAGCCCAGGGCTGGGGCTCTCCCTGGGTGACAGAGGCAGACAGCCCATGGCCATGGCTCCACTACTGTCCACAGACCCTGTTGCATGGTGACTGCTGCCTCTGGCAACAGGACTCAGGCTGCTGGGCAGACTGCAGGTAGGACTCTCGGGAGACTCACAAATACCTCTCTGTCCTGCAGCTACAAGTTATCCCTTCTTTGGGAACCCCGACCCAAGACGAACAGAAACACACTCAGGGCCAAGAACCAACCGGAAACCTCAGAGGCAACTGACTGCCCAGGCCAGCAGGGGCAGGTGGCCTCAGCACTCTGAGATGGCTGGATATAAAGAGCTGGTGCTCATTTCAGCTCCACCCTGGCCAGTCAGGGAGCAGAGCAAGTCTGTTCCTCAAGGCCCTATTGTGTTTTCCCATTACAATTCCTTTTTCCTTCTTACCTATCATTATCCCCTGCCTGCATGGGTCACTGCCAGAGTGGGGACAGACAGACCTGAGCCTCTCTCTGGGAGGCCATCACCATTGGAAGACTGCAGAAGGAGAAAACATGGCCTCACCAGGAGGAGATGCCCACCTGAGAAGTAGTGCCATGCATGGGCTGCTGCCGGAGTGGGGACAGATAGATGCAAGTCTCTTGCTTTGAGTCATCACCATTAGGACTGTGGAAGGAGAGAACGTGGCCAGAAGACAGATGTAAAACTTGTAGGGCAATAGCACTGGATACTAGCTATTGTCATTAGATGGCTTGCTTTCCTATAATATTTAGTGCGTAATATATTTTTTGTGTAGTATTTCTTCATGTTTTATCACTTTTTTGTTAATGTATAAACACCTAGAAAGTTAAACAAAAACAAGGAGTTCCCCACATTGCATTCTAAATAAAGTTAAATATTAAATCAGTGTTAAGTTACAGGAAGGTAATATGTGTTAATATTGAAGACACTTTGGAAAATCCAAGTTATTAGAGAAAAGGAATACATTGTATTGACTATTGACAATGTGTGTATGTTATTTAGATGACTGGTTATAAATACATGTCCCTAGAAATGTAACATAATATTTTGTTAATTTCTTTTACAATATTTGCTGCTTTCTTTGTTCACTATGTTTCATATATAATAATTGTGCCATTGTATCCTGCAAGTCTCTCATGTGCTCCCTCTATGCACCATATTCAGACTCTCCTTGCTGAGTCCTTTTAACCACAAATGTTAATTTACCAAATTTAAAATCTGTGTGCAGTAATACCTGTTAGGGGTGTTCCTGTGACTAAAGTCTCAGGTTTGTGCGACCTGACAAGGGAGCTTTAGGATGGCTGCTTCTTTGATTTTCTTAGGCTGTCTTCAGGTTTGTAGTGTTCCGTAAAAATAAATTAGAGTTTACTATGCTTGTATCATTTATATATTTCTAATAAATATTTTACAAATATAAATATTGAAAATGACTTCAGAATTCATGGCATTCCACAAGTTTAGGTCAAGAAGAGATAGAAATCTATAGACTTTTTAAAAAAATACTTTTTCCTAATATATTATATAGTTGCATGTTAAGGGTGTTTTGTTTTGTTTTGTTTTGTTTTGTTTTGTTTTGTTTTTGTGTGTGTCAGGGATTGAACTCACAACCTCATGCTTGCCAGGCAGGTGCTTAGGTTACTGAGCTATATCCTTGGCTCTAAGATTTGTCTTTGCTATTTTAGGTATGTTTTATAATGTACAACTTCTTTTTCCAGATTTTTTTATTAAACTGGTATAACAATTGTTTCATTTCAACCAGGTGATTATACGAATTAATTATTTTTTGAATTTTATGTTAATTTTTAAAAATTGTATTTGTATTTGCCTATCTGAAGTAAAATACAACAATTCTATTTAGAGTGAGATTTATCAGTGTTTTACTAATTCAAAACTTTTAATGAATTCACTTATATATTTTATATTCTACTGCATTGCTCATATTTCTGAATTAGTGACAAAATCATACACTGTCCTACATCAATGTTATAGAAAATTACAATTTATTATGTTTGTATCTGTATTTTATAAACGCTGTATTTGTATATATTTCAGGTTGTTTTGCTTTGCAATTTAATTAATAGTTTAATATATACTTATTATTCAAAATGTTTGGTCTCATCTCTCAAAACATATAAGTCTTCAGAATTTTATATATTTACACACCATTCTCTTTGTTTCAGTTATGTTTGTTACAAGTGATTTCTCCCTTACATTTTTTTTTTTTTTTGCTGGGAATCAAACCCAAGACCTCACACTTCCCAGGCCGGTACTTGTGCCCCTGAGCTATATCCGTGGCACTCTTAATGTTCATTTTTATGTATGTGTATGAGTTTGAAAAGTTATGCTATTGGTTTTGGGTGTCAAACCCATCAACAGAATCTGACATTGCAAATAATATATAAATTCAGGAAATGTTAAAATTCTAAATCAATTAAAGAGATATTATGTTCTTTATTACATAGGGTAGAAAGCAAATTTATATCATATTATTAAGTAAGCATAATATAATCTACTAGCTAGAAGGAACATTTCAACTATTTGCTTTTGCCCAATCATTTCTTATATCACTACACAGATCACACAATGGAAACTGTTTCTCAGAAATAATTGAAGATATCATGCTCTCTTTCTTGGTGTCAGGTCAATGTGCTATGTAATACAAATATGATTTTTAAAAAAACTACAGTGCTGCACAACAAACTATGAACACCTGTTTTTGCTTCCTAATAATTCATTGATAGACAGTAATACTGCTGTTCCACTTATTACAATAGAGGTCAGTGGAAAGAACCCTTCTCAGATGGTGGCTGGTGACAGGCAAGGTAATCACACTAGGAAACAGTTTTCCTAGTACAACGTAATTTTCAGGAATAGACTCGCCCAACATAAAACAGTACTGATGGCCATCACTGAGTTTACTGCTGCTTCATACTAATTCTACTGCTCAGCTTAGTTTCAGTTTGGCTGTTTTGGGCAAGTAATTCAGTGCCCAGGATCGCCTATCTTTACCTTCTTAAATCCTATTAGCGTCTTTCACATGAAAAGAGACTGCATCCAATCTATTGTCGTCCATTCCAGGGGAAAGGAGAGGTGACAATTTGTTTAAAAAAGGAAAAGCCACTACCAATAGTTCATTCACATGAATGCTTCTCATAAAATTACTGCACTTATTATGTAGGCAATTACTCTTATTATCTCTTTCTTTTAATGTACCTTCAAAGAATTTTGCTTTTTAGTCATCAAATTCATTAACAGAAAACTATATTTTACTTTCCATTTTAAGTTTTTTGCGGACTTGGTGACATCCTTATTTTATTCTTGATACTTGTTTTTCTTCATGCAGTAATGATCTTTTATTTTAAAACTCATAATATATTAAGGTCACCCTAATATATGAAATAATTTCATGTATCCATAATGACATATGAAATAACTTCATGTAGTCATAATAAAATATGAAATAATTTTTCTTTTTTGGTGTTGGAGATTGAACCCAGGTCATGGAAAACACTAAACATGGACTATATAATTCACCCCTTATTAAACAACCTGCTGCATAAGAAACTTTGCATACTATTGATTAATCTTCCCTGATTCTTTGTTATTTTTCTCATAAATGTTATTATTCGATGTGGCTGAAAGTTATAATGCAATAGGATAAGTTAACTTTAGTACTTTAGTGTAATGGAAATTATTATGGACAGTAGTTTTCACATTGAATTCTATATTTTTATGTTCAGTATTCTTTCTCTGCACAGACTCAAGTCTCCTCTAGAGTTATCCTTCCCAGGATGCTTTGAACTGCATACCAATGGCTTTTTAAGTTTCTTATTGTGAAAGAGTATTAACTGTTGTACCCTCAAAGTTTTCCTCTTCCTTTGCTGGTTATATCAGATTATTTCATAGTCCTGCAATTACTCTATACTTCTGTTCATATCATTTTCTTAGTATTATTTCTCTTTAATTAAGTTTTGTTATTTCTTTTTCAGGTTCACCATTACTGATGATCCTCTTGTAGGATTCTAAGTGTCACATTTTGTGTGTGAATACATGTGCATGTGTGTATGCAAGTGCATTTCCAGTATTATACAGAACACTTTTCATAACATCCTCTACCTAGTGCAAATTCTCACATATTCATGAATGGTATTTACCATATCAACTACAACTCTTATTCAAATGACTGTTGATACTGTTAGATAAACACTACCAGGAGTCCACGTATTTGAACAAGATGATTATATTATTGATTCTCATATGTATTGACAGCGACAAGAGAAGGCTTTGAGAGTAAAGTGAGCACTCTCAATCACTTTGTAGTGCTTGATAGACTGTGTCAACTTGAGACATTTAGAAGCTTAACTAAATGGGCTTAGCAACTCTACACCCAAGGGTGTAGAAGAAGACCCACCCTAGGGTGGCTCATCACCTGGAGGTATAAAAGGGAAGGAGGAAGGATGAATGCATTCCACTCTTGGGAGAAGCTCCAGTCTTCGCCTTTGGTTGGACTTCATCTCCTGGCTTCCAGTGTAGACTCTTCAGCTTTCCCACACAGACTCTTCAGCCTTCCATCATAGAGCCTTCAGCCTTCTGTTACAGACCCATCAGCCTGCTGGTGTGGACTTGCACAAGACACGAGGGTGAATTCCAGATCTTGGATTGAATCCTTTGGCCTCCAGTGCGTAGACACCCTCTGCACGCTTCCTCATCTGACTCTGTGGCCGACCATCATAAGCCAATCTTGTTTCTTTTACATCTGTATGTATATCTTGTGTTATATCTATTCTCTCTAGTAAAAACCCTGATGAATACACGCAGGTGGACTGGTTTCTGCATCTGCCCATATTGGACTTTAATGCTGCTCTGTATTTCAGCCCTACCTTGCTCTTACTGTTCCCTCCAGGAAAGCTTTAACTCGCTCCTGTCAGTATTAGCCAGAAAACCTAAGGAGGCCTTCCTCTGCCTACAGACTCCTTTCCTCTGCCTGACAGTCTATCAGACACATGCACCTGCTTGCTCATTCACTGGGATAATCCTGCTATATTTTTCTCATATTCCATTCATATTCACTGCCCTTCTTTATTTCTTCTTTTTTCAGTCTCTCAGATATTCCCTTTTTCATTTTCTGTTATGCATGAATATTCTCATTAAAGCCTATTGTTCCCCTAGCAGGTCCCAAATTATTACTTCCTCTGTCAGTTTCTGAGTAATGAAACACTTGGGAATTTTTCAGAGAAGTTTTAAATTACACATGTGAATTTATGGATTATTTTTCAGATATTGACATAGTTGGTGGTTACTATGTCCTCAGAAACAGTGCCAGGAGCTCAATCTAGTACCAATTGGAATACAAAGGGTTGACTGCATTGTTTCATGATGGGACCCCAACAGCCTAAAACACATCACAAAGACTAAGCCACTTACTCAAACGGTCTATGCGCAATGGTCTTTCACTCTCCAACCCAAGTGATCTTCAAACTTCAGCACAGTACACTCACACACACATTCTCACACACCCACACATACACTAGATTCATCAGAAAGCAAGGAAAATAGCTTCCCAATATTTGCAGCTGTCTAAAACCGATTCTACTGAAATTGCAATGGAAGAAATTTCAAAGAATTTTAAACCATGATAGTGAAAATAATTATATCAAAGATGCAAATTAAGAGCTGAATTAATCAAATATTTTATTATTTAATAAGGTCAAATAAGATACAATAGAGAACTCAATGAGTCCAAGAGGAAATCATGGAGCAATATATGATACACTGCTTCAGTAGAAAAAGAGAATTTGGGGGAAAACAAACAAACAAACAAACCTAAGAATTCCTTGAAGTCAATGCACAGTCTTATTAGAAATTCAACTGAAATTCTCAACAAAAGTTATGATGAATCACAAGTAATAGTATCAGAATTATAGGACAAATTGGATGCGCTGGATTAATAACACAGAGAATAAAAGTGAGAAGTGATGAGAAGTGGAATAGGCCAGAGTAGAACATGAAATTAACATTTCAGACATATAAAACTGTTACCTAATATGTCTTTTAAAAATAACTCAGAAAATCATATGGCGTTGAGCTACAAAAATGGAAAACCTACTTTACTGATGCAATATGAAAGATTAGGAGAAAACCCACTAAAATACATAAGTGAAAAATAAATGACACCCTCAGAGTAAATGGAATTGTATTTTAGCACTGTGAAGCACACAAAATTTAAGAAAAGGAGCTAGTAATACTAGACAGTAAAGACAAAAGTAAATTCAACCTAGTAAAATTAGAGTAATAAAATGATAAAATATTGCAATTCAGTACTATAATTTTTCACATATTACATATCATTTATCAAAAAGTGAAAAAGATTAGCAAGTTATTCACTGCAAAGCAATGAGAAAGGTGTATTTTGATGTATATGCTATCACAGCTGAGCTAATAGCTATCCATATGCTTGTATGAAATTATCACAATCTGATAAATTCATACAAATATGGTCACTTCATTTATGTAAGCTGTACCTAGTTAATCTTTGAATAATAATCCCAGTGTTACAGTTTCGATCTAGGATGTCCTCTTAAGGTCTCATGCGCTCATAGGAGGGGCTTTCAGAACCTGAGGGAATCATAGAGCTACCTGTAGCCCACTGGGCCCATGACCCTGCGGGGGTGACTATCCCTTTCTGGCTCTTCCCTTCTCCCCCTACTTCCTGGTCTGCATGAGGAGAGCAGAATTTCCTCCATGATGCCATCTGTTACCCCGTTTCTGCCTCACAGTCATCCCACCAGGGACTGACACTATGAAACATAGGAAACATTTCCTCCTTTGTGTTGTCAACTGTTCTGTCCCAGTCACAAGGAAAAAAAAGACATGCATAGGAAGTAAATACTAACTCTCTTCTGGCAAACAAAAAGCAGAAGAAATATTGAACTTACATTTGCAGAGGTAGATAAGAGTCTCCTAGTTGTGCATGTGTGTTCCTTCTCCTGATGGTGAAGAAAACCTGAAGTGAGGACAGGCAAGAGTCTAACCATAGAAGATAAATGTTTGCCAGGTTCAATGTTTGGTTCATTCTATTTCATGAATAGGAAAGTAATTTCCTAAAATCCATGTGCTAGAACATACACATGTAGAGACACATCCTGCAAACACACACACACACACACACACACACACACACCGTACACAAATACACACGTGGACATAGTTCACGCCCTTGAGGATCACTGTGGTCATCATTATTTCATCATAATATGAACTGTAATTTTTGGTTATCTTCCATTTTGTTCTCTCAGATTTAACCATGAAGACTATCAGTGAAGTTACTCTATTCAGACTGAGGGAGTCAAAGAGAATCTTGAGCTGTGCATCATTCTCTGCTTTGGTTCACTAGCAATTTACCCCTTGAGTCATGGGAATTTTACTCATTTCATTCCTCATTGGCAACTGGAAACTGAAAACCCAATACAGTTTCATGTGCGTGTCTTTTTTCTTTTTCTTTTCAGTAGCTGCATGATATTTCTCTGTTACTGTCAAACATGTTACTGAAATTCATGTCAAACCTGAAAGTCATTTCATACCTTCAATGTAAAAAAGGGGTAACTGTGGCTGTAATGCCTGGAAAAGCGGAATGCTTGTTCTTTGCAGTGTTAGAATATGTTCTCCACGCGGCGACGATGGTGAATGCTATTCTCTGTTCAGTGTGGCTTCTGGAGTCCAGGTGCCATCACCATCATGGCCTGCGTTGGTGGAGCTCGGCATGCTGTTACACACAGAATAAGCTCTGTCAGTCTATCCTTCTATGGACTCATGTAGTCCGACACATCTACTCCGGCTTCACTCATCGCTCTGTGCCTGCTTCTTTTCATACACGAGCTCCTTTTGTTCCAACACCAATGCTTTTTTGAGCTAACACACTAGTAACCCTGGCATCTTATGCTCTCCTCCTGTAGCTTTTGTGATGATACAATCCAGCAAAGGAAAATAAAGACTTTTATATATGTAGTTCTCACTTAACTGGACTGATCATTTGTCATTGTACAATTGTTTTTATGTGTATGAGAAAAGTTGTACCTGTGTGTAGGAGCATGGCATGATCATCTTAATATTCCACAACATGGTGTTTCTCAGGTTGACTCTATTTGAGGAACAAAAATGTGAAAGATACAATGAACAATGTGCTTGGACAAGAGTTTATCATTAAAGTATATTTCCCACATTAAAATGCATTACAAATGCAAAATGTCATTCTATTGGTTGGCATGGGGAATATGGTAAAATTACTTAATTAATTACTGCAATTCTCTTCTTGAACATTTTAAAGTAAAGATCAGCACAATGGTAGATTAGACTTTTTAAAATCAGAAAGATGTCCTATAGTGTCTGCAGTCAAATAGCACCCCATTGTGCATAGAGTCTATATTTTCTTTGTCAAGCTGGGGGTGATCAGTATGCTGACTGCTTCCTGGATCGAAATTTGAAAGGGGCTGCTTTAGATATTGGTGAGCACGTGTGACTGTAGTATAATGTCCTAAACTCTTTGTCAGGGACACCTAGATGGTGAATAGCTGTGGCCTACAGAATTTCCAGTTTTAGTTCTTTCACAAATCTCTCTACTGATTCCCATACTGCCATAGTAGTTTACACTCCCTCCAACAGTTGGAGGAAAGCTCACCACAGCCTTGCCAGAAGGTTTAACTCCAAGGACTGCAAATTTGTACTAATTTAAAAAAAAATGATGAATTCAGAAAGATTTCTGTCATCCATTGTATTTCCCATCCTTCGGATGCCTTAGCGTCCTGAGTGAGAATATAGAGAGGTGAGCCACGGGTCATTTTCCATAGAATCCTTTCTACTCCTACTTTTAGAAGCAAAGCATCCTTAGTCTAGGAAGCAATTGAATCCATCCTGGTGTTCACACACCACAGCTCATATCCTCTCACTGCTGCTGTGATTACTGGGGCAAACGGGGCAGGGAAAATTTCTTCCTTTTTTATTATACTTTCATACCACTGGCATAAAATAATTCTTTATTCCTTGGTACAGCTAGATACTATTATTTAAATCCAATGAACAAAAAATATTCACAATACCAAACAATACCATATAAAAGTGACTGTGCCCACGTGCTGGCGCCCGCAGAGGGAAACCTTCGTTTCTCTGACATCGCGAACCGTTTCTTCACTTTGCTTGGTGGCTTTTCTTGGCGCATGAGCGCTGAGAAGAAACACTGCAGGGGGCCTAAAGGCGCCTTAGGCCGCCGCGTCGCTGGCTTCCGGGTTTCCCGGGGAGGCCCGGGTACGACGTTGCGCTGGGTGGGCGGCCCTCAGCCTGCGGCCCCGCCCCTCCCCTGGCTGCGCGCCAGGCTCCGCCCCCTGCGCCGCGCCCACGCCCTACGTCGTGCCGTAGCCCCGCCTCCAGCGTTGAGGCAACCCTCCTCGGAGCTGGCGTGCTGCGAGAGCCGCAGCCAGATATGGGGCAGGCGGCGTGGAGCGGGAGGCCGATCTGCTCCGGGGCGCGCCCGCATTGCGCTCCGTGCATTTCCCCTTCCTGGAGGCCCTCGGCCTGCTGAACGCTGCGCAGTCTGTGTTCGAACCCATAGTGCTGCAGCTGCCCCGGGCTCCCCTTCTCCTCTGTCGGCTCAGCAACCCAAAGCCCCGCACGTGAGTCTGCAAGCGCAGCGCAGTAGCCAGACTCAGGCTTCCTCCCAGCGCTCCTGCAGCTCCTGCAGGCCCTGCAGACCGAGCCCGCCCAGCATGCCTCAGTGTGCCCCTGTCACTTTCTCAGAGGATTTCAAAGTCAGTGCTTCCACCTGCTATTTTGAATTGACTGAGACAAGAAATGTGACAACTTTCTTAGTATTATATTACCAAAAATCACTGATTTTTCAATGAATCTACATTAAAATTGAAACTTTATTCTTTTTAAATTTTAGATGTTGTATGACGTTCATTTAATTAGAATTTGACCAATGAACTCTACCTTTTCCAAACTGTAAATTCAATATGGAGTTGGAAATACTCTAAACACATCAAAAATGTACACATTTCTGGAATTGGATTTGCTATTATTTCTTTAAGAACCTATTTCCTTTCTAATAACTTCAATAAATTAATCCTTTACGTATACAAAAAAAATTTAAAAAATGACTGCAAGATGTTTCTCCTGATGAGAACAAAGCCCACCTCTAACCTCATGAGATTTCCTAGGGGCCTGACCCTCACCTTGCTTGGCACTGTTTCATGTTGACTCTTTTCACTCTGTGTTGCTCTGGTAGATGCCCCCCATTCTCACCAGACAGGGCCAAGAGCCAAGGTGAAGAAAAACGTGTCTGCTATGCTCAGGTTTAAGCTTGCTTTCCCCACACCACACTTTTACCACAATGAATTATTTACTTCAGAGACTGGGTTAAATGATATTGTTGTCTCTGCTTTATTTTTAGCTCTTCTAAACTTCTACTCTGTGACCTCAGTTTGGGACTCATGAGTTCCTTGTAGTACAAGAGCTTCAGAACACACCGTGTAACCAAAACAATATTCTATTCACTAAGATTCATGAATTTAAATGTCAACAAAACTGTAAAAATGCAGATCATCTACTATAAGATATCTCTGTACTGTACACTGGGAATTTTACTTGATAGTGGAAAGCTTTTCATT
The DNA here is from genome assembly GCA_004027295.1 of Dolichotis patagonum. NCBI lineage: Eukaryota > Metazoa > Chordata > Mammalia > Rodentia > Caviidae > Dolichotis > Dolichotis patagonum. The sequence continues at coordinate 14,541 of PVJX010039397.1, forward strand.
GTGATGTCATGTGTTTATTGCCTTCAAATATTAGAATTAATTCATGACCTTTGATATCTATCATGATTGCAACTCCAAATAATGCTGTTAAAATTGCCCTAATGAATGTATTTGTCTATATTTGCATATATCATTCAAGATGGGAGAGGGAGCTCAAAACAACTCTATAATACAGAGCATGAGGTACTTTATGCACTAATATGTTTAAGTGTTTTAAAAAAAATTATTATTAAGAAAAATTCCAAATATTTGAAAAGAACAAGACCCAGATAGGAACAGTAGTTACAACCATATAGTTGCTTGGTTAAACCATATTAATTCACGGGGTCCTTAACAACATATACATTAAAAGATTTACAAAGATAGAATCCACTTTTAAATTATGAATTTTAACAATGACATACAAATTATAACTGTAAAGGCATATCAAACACATTTACATATCCAGAAATTACACAAACCTAGAAAATATTGACCTCAAAATGATGCTGAGAAGACACAGGAAACAATTTTACTGCAAATTGGGGGAACAGAACTCCCATTTTGGGAAGCAATTTGCAACTTTCAATTAAAGTTGTATATTCACCTAACTGAAAGTATGTAATTAAAGAGCACAAAATCATTAGGACAAACTCCAAAAAGAAGATATGGAATAGAAGAATGGAATATGTAAAAATTTATGTAGCCCTTCTGTGAATATTTCTTGTATTTAGTGGGAGACAACAGAACTGTACAGTTAAACGGGATTATGTTCAGAAACTAATCGCTTCTGCTTATAACTTTAAGAGATTTATTTTTTCTTCTTTCAGCGTATTCTGTGATTTTGTTTTTGTATCTAATTCTATTCTATATTGTGAATTGCGTTTTAAAGTAATATAAGCCATATGAAAATCAGCAGAGAGATTCCTCAAAAATCTAGTAATAGAAGTTCTGTTTGATCCTGCCATACCTGCACTGGATGCCTTCCATAAAATGGCCAAGATATCAGCCTTAAGAAAGGATAAATTTGAGACATTTGAAGCAAAGTGAAAGCAATATAAGATCAGAATTTTATGTGAAATGTATCATACACAAAGGTAAATGTCACATGATTTCTTTTCTCAAATCATACATAATTTAAAGAACAATAATAAAAGACAAGTGTTAGGAAACAGGAGGGACACTTTGTGGAGATGGGGAAGATGTGGGGGAGGGGAAGGAGGAAGAGGAAGTAAAGTGGATTAAGGCAAAACAGGTATATGGACCAAATCCTCA
>PVJX010039398.1:0-15787 GCA_004027295.1 Dolichotis patagonum
TCTCACCAAGGCCTCACAGCCACAACTCTCAGGCTAAGTCATGTTCTGTTACCCAATTTGGTTCCTCATTCCTTACATTTTATTAATTATCCTTTTTACAGCAGGACTCTTGACAGTCTTTCCTAAAGATTCCCACATCAGGAGAGTTTCTAAAGATGGCGGACCGGTAGGTAGCAGGAGAGAGATCCTCTCTGAGAGAGACAGCTTAAATGCCAGAATTTAACACCCTGGAGAGACCCAAACAGAGAGAGATGGACTCTCCCAACCCAGGAAGAAACTAAAGTTAAAAAAACACTCAAAGCTAAGATCAACAAGCATGGTGCCCTCCTCAAGCCACTTGAATTCCTGCTCAAAAGCGATCTGACTGACTGAACTGTGCCGATGTGACTGGCTTGAGCGGCTGGAGCGTGGAGCTGAACATAACTGCATGCGGCTTGCACAGACCCAGCCCTGCACACAACCCACCCAGAGGCACCATCAATTTGTGCCACAGCTGTGCTGAAGTCAGAGGGGAGCCCAGCAGTTCTCAGGGACCGGCAACAACACGGGATGAGTGATGGGAATAAGACCTTCCCATGGGAAAGGGGAAACCAACTGGAAGACATGTTGGATTTGGGCAGGACAGCCCTAACTCCATAAAGAAGTGGCTCCAGTTGGTGGCTCCCCTTGCTGAGTGGATTGGTGGAATCTGCTTGGATTGGGCCGTGCCCCTGGCTGGGACCCAGTGGGTTGCTACAAACTAATTCTCTGAGCACAGCTGCACACTGACACAGTGAAGGCCTGCAAAAGTAACTGGCCCAGAGGAGAGGAGCCAGCACACACTGCACTTGCTTGAACTTCAATCTCTGATAGCGGCCGGCAGGGGACAGAAGCCCCTAGCCTGTGTGCTCCAGAGGAGCCTTAACCAACAAGCAAAGGAGCTGGGAATTACACTGTACACTTGTTTGGAAGGAACAAAAAACATGATGAGAGGGAGAAATAAGAAAAAACCCCAGCCACCAACACTGAAGACATTGATCCAGGAGAGGTAAATACAAAAGAGATTGAGGGCAGCAAGCATGCAACATCAAACACAGTGGTAGCAGACATAAAGAGCTATCTTCAGGACCTTGTAAGCAGGATCAAAACTGAAATATTGCTTCAAATTAAACAAGAGATAAGTAATTAATAAAAGAAAGGCTGGGCACCTCTCAAGAAGACACAGACAGAAAAATGGAGGAACACAAAAGGAGAGAAATGTTTAATGAAGAAAACAAGAAAAACCTAGAATTCATGAAGCAAATTCAAAGAGATTATCAGGAAACTAAAAACTCCATAGAAAACTGGCAAAACTGCTTGAAAGAAACAGAGATAGACTATCAAAAATTGAACACAGGCTTGCAATGTGTGATCATGAAAGGGAAGATCTCTTAAGAGTAATAAGGGAGCAGGCAGTAACTGTACAAAGACTAGAAGATGACAAGAGGATCTATAACTTAAGAATAAAGCACGTGAATGAAGAAGCAGGAGTCAAAACAGAGGAATTGCAAAGGCTATTCACAGAAATCATTAAGGAAAATTTCCCAAGCATAGAAAAAGGAAATGATATGCAGATGTATGAAGCATACAGAACTCCAACCACCTACAACCAAAACAGAGTTACACCTAGACACATAATAATCAAGTTCCCTGAAATTCAATATAAGAACAGAATATTAAAATCCATCAGAGAAAAGAAACAGATCACCTATAAAGGAAAACCCATCAAAATCATGGCAGACTTCTCGACACAGACCATCAGGTCAAGAAGAGTTTGGAGTGAAGTAATTCAAGCCCTGAAGGAAAACAACCTTCCAACCCAGATTGATGTATCCTGAAAAACTCTGTCTAGAAATTAATGGAGAAACAAAATGCTTCCATGACAAAGAGGAACTTAGAGAATTTGTGACCACCAATACAACCCTACAAAAAATACAGAAGGACATTTTAGAGAGAGAGAGAACAAGAATATGAGCATTTCAGAAACAGTGGCAGAGAGGCCTCAGTGAATGGCACAGACAGTGCAGAGGAACAGAAAAATAGACAACCAATGACAGAAAAACAGAATAGTAGAAAAAAGGCAGAGAAGATTGTCTGTAATCTCTAGTATAGATGGCCTTGAAATATTAACAGAGAGCAACACAGGAAGAGTAGATCAGAAGATAGGGTCCATTGAGATGCTCTATATAGGGAGGCAGTGGGACCCAAACAAGCAGTGCACCCCATGGGAGTGAAAGGGGAGGAAATGTCCAAAAAAAGGAAGGCAGAGGATATTGTTAATTGGGTAACAAGATTTAAAATTTACATTATTCTCACCACTCTGCTTGGATGGATTACGTGCTGTTCCAGTTTGTCTACTTATGCTAGACTTGAGGACATGGTCAGCTATCCCAAAAATAAGAGGACATATTACAGTAATCATCCTTAATTTCCTATCAACTTAATCTGAAGCCCTTTATAACTTATACTGTCTTATTATGACTGATCTTATTTGAATCTGGTTTGTTAGATTGCTACTTTATATTGACTGATTTTATTTAAATCTGTTATGATTGATAGCATGAAGTCAAAGAGTATAGGCAACTACACTGAAGATGACAAGATTCACTAAGATACCCACTCTGGTTTGATTATTACTTGCTTTTGAAGTCTTATAATGTCTCCAATGCTTCGTTTTTATTAATGTTGTTATATACTGCTGAGACATCATGGTAACCATTGTAGATCACCTTGTATTGTGGTTATATATGACTTCTTTGCTTCATGCTTTTCTAGGAATTGTTTTGTTTTATCTTGCTTTTTTTGTTTTTCCCTCTAATACAAAAATGATAGATTTAGTGACTCATGCATGTGTAGAGCTTATCAAGAACCAACTATATAACACATGTTGAAATGAACAACTACTTTGAAGAAAAAGAGACACTACAGTACCCAGTGCTGATTCCTTAATGTCATGATGTGTAATCCAGCAAAATTATCATTCTTTGCTCAAAATTATTTTAGCTTGTTTTGTTTTGTTTAAGTTCAACACACATGAAGGTATGAACAGCTGTTCTGAGGAGAATGGGAGACAGTATGACAGCCATTCTCGGCTTCCCTATTGTCTGGTCTTGAAGACCTGAAATGCCCTCCTCATCCTGCTCAGATCAATTCCATACTATGTTGTTTCATGTGAATTCCTTGTATGTGACAATATGGACAACTATTTGGAAGAAAACAAGAGTTAATAAGATAGAGAGTGAATATCTCCAATTGTCTAGTTTTGGAATTCATGTCCTTTACATTGCTTTCTTGTGATCTGCTTTGTTCTGTCTTGTTGTGTTTAATTTTACCCTTTTGATATAATTGAATGTATATTTGAGTGGGTAAAATGGATGACCATGTTGCTCTTTTTTGTCAGATTGTGGAACAGAACTGTTAACAGTCTCACTGTTTGAATGTCTACTTTACATGTTTTAACTTTATAATTTGAACAACTATTCCCAAGAAGTCAGTATGTAATTTGCCAGTTAATAATCTCTTAGGTTTTTTATTGTTGTTCTTTTCCTTTTTCCTTGGAATTCTTTATTGTTGCTACCCTGTATTCTGTTTTGTTTTGTTTTGTTTTCTTTCTTCTCTTTAAATAAAATAAAAAAAATTTATAAAAAGATTCAGATAATATCTATCTATTTAAAGTAGTTGTTAATTCTTTTAAACATCTCTTAATCACTTTACAATCTTTCTTCTTGAAATTCAGTTGTTGAAGAAATTCATTGTATGTACTGCAGAGCCTCTCTGAAGTTTTTAATACTGCTTCCCTGTGGTATCAGTTAACAAATTTCTCTGTTTTCTGTGAGTTGGGAGTTAAATTTGGAGGCTCAGTCATATTCACACAGATTTTGTAAGATGATAGTAAATACATTCTGTGAGGAAGCATGGGATGCCAGTAACCACGGATGGTCATTGCCCAAATCCATTAACTGATTAAAAGTTGAAAAATGGCTATATTCTGCTATTTTAACTTTCTTAATTATTTGGGGCAATTATATAAATAGAGAAACTCCTTCATCAGCTATTTAGTTATCAGGAAGTCCAGTACATAGTGAAACAGTGAAACATATTTTGATTCTTTCTGTTCAACACTTCTAAAATTGACTTAATTCCCCAAGATTCTCTAAAGGTGGCCAATTAGATTACCTTTAAAGTACTTTAAGCACAATGGATCATGCATTTGACTACAGATCAGAAGATTGTAGAATATTTGAAATGATCTTATGAATGTATTAATGTTTTTCTGTAAGTTTTGGGTTTTTTTAATACTCAAATTTTGCATCTTTGTCTAATAAGAATCTCTTAAAGATGATACCTGGATCCTTTTAGCGCAACCACAGAAGTCTTTTATAAATTTTTAGCATTTTGTTATGATATGAAATGATATCATTTTGTCAGTGGTGAGACAGCAGGCTGTTTGAATTATCGAAAGCTCTAGAAGGTTTGCCATCACTGTCTAGGCTCATCTTGTATAGTTTCTGCTCCAGACCTGGCAGTGAATTATTTCTTAGTGAAGATAAACTTCAGGGTTGGCTTGAAGTGACTTATGAAAGTTACCTAGCAGACAATCCTGCAAAACAAGTGGTCAAAGAATATTTGATAAAGAAAAATAGGACTTAAATTCTCTTTTAAATCAAAATTTGAGATATAAATTGTTGACATCTGATGACCTCTCTTTCTTTTATTTCTGGACTGATTTGAACCTTGAATGCCTCCATTCATGTCAAAGATAATGTCAAACTATACCCCCTGGGTCTTCCTTTTTAGTCTCATCTTTTCAGTCACCCTCTTCATATATTTAGCCTTATTTGTAGAACTGGTTCCCTGCATCAACTTTTCATCTTTCTGCCTGATTCCTTTGGGGACCTAAATGTACCAGTGAGCTTAATTATTAAAAAGAAGACTCAAATCGTGTAATTGTCTGTCAAATACTTCATATTTTAAAGACACACTCAACAACATCATTAACTATGTAATAGTTATTTATTGTCAGTCACTATTAGATGCGTTATATACTTATTGTAATTAACTCTCACAATGGTCCAGAAGAGTAGATAGTCTTTCAATATTTAAGTAAGAATAAAATCTGAAAAGTTCATTACTATGTGCTGTATTACTGAGCCTGTGAGCAGAGGAGCTGAAATTAAAAATCATATCTGCTTGAGTTCAAGGTTCAAAGTCTTTCCATTAAGACATACTACCTTGAAATTTCTATTAAGTGGATAAAAATGTACTTATTTTTCATGTCCTAACTTCATCTCCTATCCCTATTCATTTTATTTTTCATTAAAATTAAATCTCATTTCTTATACTTCATTAGTCATTGAAAACTAGTGTAATATGACTAATCTTCAAAATAATTTCTTTTAGATTTATCGTGATGTGATTTGCTAGCAAAACCAGAATCAATTATAATATTGATACTTTACCTAAAGCATTGTTAATGAAATTAATATATTCATATTTATCTCTGGAATGCTTTCAGATCAAAATAATGTGCCCTTCAAATACAATGAAGAAAACTATAAATAGTGCATAATCATGTTGAATGAGTTATAGTATTTAATGACAAACAAGAAAAAGGCTACAGCCACATATGCATTGCAAAACAAATCATTTATCCCTTATGAATTGGGTGAAAGTATGTTGAGATTGTAAAGTTCCTTTGAAGAAGAATTTATATTATCTTTGGTGCCTTGTTAATGAAAACATGCCTATTGATATAGAAATGGAAAAACATAAAACTTAAAAATGAAAACTGCATTTTAAAGGATAAAAATCTTGAATTTGATTCACTAGGAAAATACTAGTTGGATATAACCACTTATTACTAACTAATTTGGATCATCAACATAGTTTCTAGTAGTGAAACTAGAGGTAGTTCTATATGATGCTAGAACAATATTGTTGAATAAAATGATTTTTTTCTGGTAGAAAAATCTTGGTTGGTTTTGATTTAAAAAGGCACATTTGAATACTATTGTAAAGTATTGAAACACAAAAAAAAAACCCACGTTGCTTCTTTAAAACATTTGTTACAAATGATAATCAAAAGTTTTAATTAATAAGCACAGATTGTTTTGAGAGTTTATTATGAGACTTTGTTAGACCAGTGGTAGAAATAAGTTCAGTGAAAAAATATTTTTGACCACCTTAAAATGTGAATAGTAGTAGTACTTTATGTAACATTATCAAGAAATTTTTATTTAACAGTTGTTTCTCTGAATAATCTAAGTCATATTTATTAGAAAGATTCCTCCACTTGAAATTGATGTGGAGCGGGTTAGGTGCAGGGGGAATTTTTCAATAGAACTAATTCCTACTGATGCCATAAAAATTGACACACACTTAATATTTTAAAAAGAACAGGGATTTATTCTCACAGTTCTGGAGGCTGAAAATTAAAATGAAAGCATAGGCTGGGTTGTATTCTCTTTGAAGGCTCTAGGGACAAGTTTTTCCTTACCTTTCAAGCTTCATACAGTTCCACTGAATGATTTGTAGCCATGTCATTCTGGTATTTGCCTTCAATTTCATATGACTTTTTCTTCCTTTATTTGTGTCAGCCCCTCTGTGCATCTGGATAAGAATAGTTGCCATTGGAATTAAAGCCCATCTGGACAATCCAGGATGATCTCATTTTGAGATTTTTATCTAATTTCATGTACAAACACCCTTTTTCCAAATAACATTACATCCACATGTTCTGTGCTTGGAACACAGAAATATATTTTTGGAGGTCACCATTCAACCAACTGTAACAATTTTATCCAAGCTTTGTTTTTTGGAGTTCAAGTATGGGCTTTGGAATCTGAAAGCTATGGGATCAAATGTTGTATTAACTGTGGTATTTGGCACATTGCTTGACTTGGCTAAACTCAAGTGTATACTTGGGTACTACATAGAACATCATTTGAAGGACCTAACTGATATTTGGTATTAACTGATAATTGACCTTTTCCCTTTTACCTCCTAAAGTGAATTTATTTTGATCATCTACATTCTATGTTGTCACTCCTATTTCATCTTTTAATGTGTAATGTGGCACTTTTGGTTCCTCTATTCTTGAATGTCTCCATTGGTCTAGTTTCAAAGACATCGTGCTTTCTTGATTATTTTTCTATTCAACCAACTGTTCTTTTCTCTTCTTATGCTTCTATCCTCTCCCTTAAATATTGGTTTTATAAGTTTCATAACCAATCTTCTTTACTTGTGGTATTTTTCCAAGTGACAACCAATTGACAAAATTTCATTAACAGTTAATTGCTAATATTTTGATGTTTACATCTCCAACTCAAGTATCTCCCTAGAAACATGTATAAAACTGCCTCTTAAGCTTCCACACCTAGCTGGCCCATCTCTAAGTCTTCATATTCCTATATGAACCATAATTCTACATCTGGAAATCTATACAATCTTTGTAAACTGACTTATTCTCTAGTCAGCCTGGTTTACCAGTAGTTCCTCAATCACTAGTCACATTTCTTTTATTCTTCTTAAAAAATCTTTGTCTACAACTTTCCCTTGGTCTGAAGTCTTTCCGTTTGGGAACACATATTTATTTATCAAGACTTAGGTCAAACATCACCCTACCATTAAGATGACCTGTTTGATCCTTATGAATTTTTACATTATTTTGGTTATTTTGAAGATAGTACAATACAATGGAACAAGACAGAACAAAGCCAATTGAGACAGTGTAGTGAAATTGGTACAGAACTTCACAGCAGGTTACCAGGATAACACTAATAGGTACAATTGTATACCTTGTTTTCTTCACCATAGTTGTTCTTTCAATCAGGTATAGCAAAATCAAAGGAAATACAGAGCATTATAGAACTTATCAAAACATAATATTGAATAGAGCAATACCATTAATCAGAACAAAGTAAAACAGTGATAAAAATATTTTCCTTCAAAGAGATGGTGGAAGGAAATCCCCCTTATTTGCTATATCGCATATGGTCAACCTCTCAAGAGATACTCAGATCTCTGGCTCTCACTTGCTAATGAGGGGGAGAGATGGGATGTTTGATTTTCAGCCCACACGCTGGTAGGCTCACAGCTGCTTACCAGGGTGGTGAGCTGGTTGCTTGGTTTACCAGAGTCCTAAGTTCCAACATGGCATGGATCTCAGGAGATGCTGCTGGTTCTTGCCCTGGGGTGGCCGCGTCTTGCCAGGCTATAGCCACTTACCAGGGCAGCGAGCTGGTTGCTTGCTTTCCCAGTGCCCTAAGTTCCAACATGACCGATCCCTATGAATTTTGTATCTACCTCCATCAGACCAAGTGGCATTTTTGAGGGCTTGTTTTTCTCCGCTACATAACTGTGAGCTTCAGAAAGGCAATGACCTATACTCCATTCATCTTTATAATCTTAATTTTCAAGAGAGTGTCTGGCACATTGTACTAAATAAATATTCATTAAAATAATTTCTTAAGTCTATTGAAAGGATATCTTATTATCACTGTCATTACTGTATGTGTTTAGCTTTTCATTAAAAGCATTTCAAGATAGTAATAATACTTGACATTTATTGATACCTACTGTATCACTCATCTAAGGAAGCTTTCAAAGATAGTTTTCAATGATCTCTGCCTCTTGGTAGTCATGCTTTTGCATAATCTCTCTCATTGATTGTGGCCTGAACTTAGTGACATGATTTTAATGAATGAATCCAACAAATGTGACTGAATATCATTCCCAAAAGTAGGTTACAAAGACAACATGGCTTCCTTCTTGGCCACACTCTCTCACTGGCTTTGTTGAAGTAAACTGCCATGATGTGAGGCACTCCATGGAGAGAAGTCCATATGACAAGAAACTATAGATGATACCTTTAGCAATAAGTATAACTGAATGGGGTCCTCAGCACAATTTGAGAGAAACTAAATCCATCCAACAATGATGTAAAGGAATTTTTTTGAGTAAAAAGGTGCCTGCAGCTCCAGCCAACACCTCCATGGCAAGGATAAGAGACACTGAGCCAGAGAACCCACACAAACTGCATCTAAAGTCCTGCCCCAGAAACTTTGAAATAGTGTCAGTTGTTTCAAGTTGCTAAACTTGAGGTACTTCATTATAAAACAATGAATAACTAAGACTCATTGTTTCAAGTAGTTCACACAACTTGATTCATTTATCCTATAACAAATTTACCCTTATTTTAAGAAGAGTATTACAGATGAGAAAACTAACAGGCAATTGGAGGCTGGGCACTATTTAGTTCCTCCCCTGTTCATGTCTCAGAAGACTGAAGTCAACTTTGTATGAGACAGGTTTCTTAACTTATTTTTTTTGCCTCTGTTAATTTATAAAATGGGAGAGTAGAATTACTTGTTATAGGTGAAATGATACACAAAAAGTTCTTAATGTGATGATTGGACATAATAGTAATTTATTTTTTTATTTTATTTTAAAGAGGGTAAAACTAAACATAACAAAACAGAACAAGGCAGATCAAAAACAAAACAATGTAAGTGACATAGATTGCAAAGCAAGACAACAGGAGATCTATGGTGGCTACCATGATTTCTCTTGTTTTCTTCTAAATAATTGTCCATATATTCACACACAATGAATTTACACAAAACAAAATAGTATTAAACTGATCAGAACAGAGTGATGAAGGCATTATAGGTCTTCAAAATCAGACAGTAGGAAAATCAACAATGGCTGCTATAATGTCTCTTGTTCTCTTCAAAATAACTGTCCATATATTCATGTATGTTGAAATTAAACAATACAAAACAGACTAGAACTACTCTGAACAAAGAATAAAAGCATTACTGGATTTCACAGAATGATGACATGGAATCAGCACTAGGTACCATAATGTCTCTTTTTCTTCTAAGTAGCTGTTCATTTCATAACACATAATATAGTCAATTCTTATAAACTGTTTAGGAGAAGTTCTATGCATGTATAAGCATCTAAACGTATACCTATCCTTTCTGTATTAGAGGAAAAAACAAACCAAAACAACACAAATTACTAGAAAAACACAAAACAAAAGAGACAAATAACAATAGCAAAGAATCCAAAATAATATAGGCCTTCAAAGCAAGGTGGTAGGAGCATAACTAGGGTTGTTATTATACACAATGTTCTTCAAGAATTCCTCAGATTATAAACACTAACATGCAAAATTGTTCCAATCCTATCAATGTTAACTGTTTTGTTCCAAGAACTTATAGAATTTGTAGCACAATCATCTTGGCTATCCTAAGCATGTTTGCACAATTTTAGATATTTTTTCTTTTCCTTTCCTTTTTCTTTTTCCTTTTCCCTGAGATATTAGTTTTTCCTCTTTGAGCACATTCTTTAAAAAAATTTTTTTTTATTATTTTGAAGGTAGTAAAACACAACAGAACAAGACAGAACAAAGCCAATTGAGACAGTGTAGTGAAATTGGTACAGAACGTCACAGCAGGTTACCCAGATAACAGTAGTAGGTACTAGTATATCTCATTATCTTCACAACAGTTGTTCTTACAATCAGGTACAGCAAAATTAAAGGAAATACAGGACATTACAGAACTTATCAAAATAGAATATTGAATAGAGCAATATCATTAATCAGAACAAAGCAAAACAGTAATAAAAATATTTGCCTTCAAAGAGATAGTAGAAGGAAATCTCCCCTTATTTGCTATATTGCATATGGTCAACTTTCCAAGAGATGGTCAGATCTCTGGCTCCCACTTTCTAATGGCAGGGGTGAGGTACAGGGATGAGATGTTTGATTTTCAGCCCATGCGGTGGTAGGCTCACAGCCGCCCACTAGGGCGGCGAGCGGGTTGCTTTCTTTCCCAGTGCCCCAAGTTCCAACATGGCACGGATCTCAGGAAACACTGCTGGTTGTTGGCCTGGGACTGCCGCAGCTTGGCAGGCTACAGCTGCTTACCAGGCTGGTGAGTGGGTTGCTTTCTTTCCCAGCTTCCCATGTTTCCAACATGGCGTGGATCTCCAGATTCTTATCCTTTCACTGTATTTATTGAGGATTTTGCATGTTATGTACTCATACCATTTCTTACACTAGGGAGACAATATGGTATTTACACATGTGAGTTTGATTTACTTCAGTTATGAGTGTGGTCTTAAATTGCATCCACTTGGGGGCCGGGGATTTAGCTCAGTGGCTTAAGCACCTGCCTGGCAAGCACGAGGTCGTGAGTTCGATCCCCGGTACCAAAAAAAACACCAAAAAACAAAAAAACCAACTCTACTAGGGCCAGGGGTTTAGCTTAGCAGTGTAAGTGCCTCCTTGGCAAACGCAAGGTTGTGAGTTCGATCTCCGGCACCAAAAAAACAAAACAAAACAAAACAAAGCAAGTTGCATCCACTTATTTATGAATATCTCAATGTGATCATTCTTTATAGCTGAGTAGCACTCCATTGTATAAAAATACCACATCTTTTTCATCCATTCCTCAGTTGATGGGCATTTAGGTTGTTTCCAGGATCTGGCTATTACACATTGTGCTGCTATAAACATGGGTGCACACATATCACTGTGATATAATGTTTTCAGTTCTTCTGGGAATATGTCCAGAAGTGGGATAGCTGGGTGAAGCAGGATCTCCAATCCCAGCTTTTTGAGGAATCTCCAGACTAACCACAGTGGTTGCACCAATCTGCACTCCCACCACCAGTGCAGAAGAGTTCGTTCCTTTTTCCCTGAAGCCTCTCCAGCATTTGTTATTGGTAGTTTTCTTTATCCTGGCCATTCTTTCTGGAGTGAGATGGAATCTCAGTGTGGTTTTAATTTGCATTTCTGTAAAGACCAATGATGCTGAACAGTTTTTTATGTATTTATCTACCATTTGTATTTCTTCATCTGAGAACTGTGTATTCATCTCAGATGCCCCATTTTGCCAGGCAGACGCTTAAGCCACTGAGCTAAATTCCCAGCCTTTTTTTTTTTTAATGAAACCTTGTCTGCATATAGGTTACAACTCACATTTTATTTATTTATTTTTGGTACCGGGGATTGAACTCATGACCTGCGCTTGCCAGGCAGATGCTTAAGCCACTGAGCTAAATTCCCAGCCCTAAGATGCCCCATTTTGGATTGGGTCTTTGAATTTCTGGGGTCTGATTTTTTAAAAATTCTTTATATGTTCTAGACAGAAGTCCTTTTTCTGAGGGAAAGTTCACTAACATTTTTTCCCAATTTGTGGGTTTTCTTTTCACTATGCTGGAGATTTCTTTTGACATGGAAAAGCTTTTTAATAAGATGTAATCCCAGTTATTGATTCTGGGAAGTACTTTGTGTGTGGTTTAATTCTTGTTCATGAATTCTCTACATAACCTTATGTCTTCAAGTTTTCTACCTACTTTGTCTTCCAGCAGATTTAGTATTTCTGTTTTCATATTTATATCTTTGATCCATTTTCATTTTAGTTAGTACATGGTGATAGGCATGGGTCTAGTTTTAGTTTTTGGCATACGGAGAGCCAATTTTTCCAGCACCATTTATTAAAGAGACTATCTTTCCTCCAATGAACATGTTTGGCCACTTTCTCAAAGATAAGGAGGCTGAGTGTGTTTGTAGTTGTAGTTGAATCTTCTAATCTATACCACTGATTTTCAGGTCTGTGTTTTTGCCAGTACCATGCTGATTTTATTACAGTGGCTTTATAATATAACTTCAAGTCAGTGATTGTCATGCCTCTTGCCTTGTCTTTGTTGCTCAGAATTGCCTGTGCTGTTCTAGGTCTCTTCTGGTTCTAGATGCATTTTAGGAAATATTTCTCTAGATCTTTAAGGTATGATAGTGGTATTTTGATTGGGATTGCATGAAATCTATAACAATTTTGTGAGAATGGCCATTTTCACAATATTTATTATTCCTATCCAGGAACAAAGGATGCCTTTCCACTTTCTGAGGTCCTCTTCAATTTCCTTTTACAGAGTATTATAATTTTCCCTGAATAGATATTTTACTTCTTTTGTTAGATTCATTCCTAAGTATTTCAATTTTTTTGGATGCTATTGTAGAAGGTGTGGCTTCTCTTATTTCTCTCTCAGTGAGTTTGTTGTTCATGTATAGGAATGCTATTGATTTTTGAATGTTGGCTTTGGGTTCAGATATATTACTGAGTTTAGTTATTATACCTAGGAGTCTTTCAATGGAGTTTTGAGAGGTAGAGTATCATGTCATCTGCAAATAATGGTAATTTAACTTCTTCTTTTCCTATCATTAATCTTGTTATATCTCTCTCTTGTCTACTTGCTCTGGCGAGTATTTCCAGCACAATATTAAAAAGGAGTGATAATGGACATCCTTGTCTGGTTCCTGATTTTAGAATAAAGGCTTTCAGTTTTTGGCCATTTAATATGATGCTGGCTGTTGGTTTGTTACACATGGCTTCTATCATATTGAGGTAAAGACCATCTATTCCTGCTCTCTATAAGGTTCTTATCATGAATGAGTGTAGGACCTTATCAAAAGCTTTTTCTGCATCTATAGAGATGATCATGTGGTTCTTACTTTTGGCTCTATTGATATGGTGGATTACATTTATTGATTTACATATGTTGAACCATGCCTGTATTCCTGGGATGAATCTCACTTGGTTGTGGTGTATAATCTTCTTGATGATTTGCTGCATCCTGTTTGCTAATATTTTATTGAGAATTTTTGCATCTATGTTCATTAGGGAGATTGGCCTATAGTTCTATTTTTTAGTTGGGTCTTTCTCAGGTTTTGGTTCTAGAGTAATATTTGCTTCCAGGAATGACTTAGGAAGAATTGCTTCCCTTTCAATTTCATTGAAGAGTTTGAGGAGTGTTGGAATTAAATCTTCTTTGTATTTCTTGTAGAATTCTGCAGTGAATCTGTCTAGCCCTGGGCTCTACTTTGTTGTCAAGGACTTAATTACATTTTCAATTTCAGTAATAGAAATTGGGTTATTCAGCAGTTTTACATCTTCCTGATCCAGCTTTGGTAGTTCATATATTTCTGGGAATCTGTCTCTTTCTTCTGTGTTATCGAACCTATGAGAGTAGAGGTTTTCAAAATAGGTGTTGATGATCTTCTGTATTTCTGCCAAGTCTGTAGTAATTTCACCTTTTTCATTCCTTATTTTATGAATTTGAGTTTTTTCTTTCCTTTTTTAAAATAAGGTTGGCTAGGAGCTTATCAATTTTATTTATTCTTTCAAAGAACCAACTCTTTGATTCATTGATTCTTTGTATTGTTTTCTTAGTCTCTATTGCATTAATTTCTGCTCTGATCTTTATAATTTCCTCCCTTCTTTTGGCTTTGGGCTTGGCTTGCTCTTCTTTTTCTAGATGTTTGAGTTGTAGCATCAGGTTGTTTATTTGTGTTTGTTCTGTCTTCCTGATGTAGGAACTCAGTGCAGTAAATTTTCCTCTGTGGACTGCTTTCATTTCATCCCACAAAATCCAGTAAATTGTGTTTGTATATTCATTTGCTTGTAGATATTGTTTAATTTCTTCTTTAATTTCTTTTTTTAAAATAATTTTATTTAAAGAGAAAAAACAAAACAAAACAGAATAAAGGGTAGCAACAATACAGTATTACAAGGAAAAAAGGAAAAGAACAACAACAAAAAAACCTAAGAAATTATTGCTTGACAAATTACATACTGATTTCTTTGAAATAGTTGTTCAATTTACAAAGTTAAAACATGCAAAATAGACATTCAAACAGTGAGACTGTTAACCGTTCTGTTCCACAATCTGACAAAAACAGCAATATGGTCATCCATCTTACCCATGCAAATATACATGCAATTATATTAAAAGGGTAGAATTAAACACAACAAAACAGAGCAAAGTGTATCACAAGAAAGCAATGTAAGAGACAAAAATTTCAAAACTATACAATCGGAGATATTCACTCTCTATCATATTGACTCTTGTTTTCTTCCAAATAGTTGTCCATATTGTCACATACAGGGAATTCACATGAAACAACCTAGTATGGAATTGATCTGAGAAGGATGAGTTGGGCATTTCAGGTCTTCAAGACCAGACATTAAGGAAGGCATGAATGGCTGTTATAGTGTCTCTCATACTCCTCAAAACAGCTGTCCATACCTTAATGTGTGTTGAACTTAAACAAGGCAAAGCAAGGTAAGATCACTTTGAACGAAAAGTGATAGTTTTGCTGGACTTCACATCATGAAATTATGGAATCAGCACTGGGTACTGTAGTGTTTCTTTTTCTTCAAAGTAGTTCATTTCAACAAGTGTTATATAGTTGGTTCTCATAAACTGTTTATAAGCTCTACACATGCAAGAGTCTCTACTTGTATATCTATCATTTCTGTATTAGCAGGAAAAACAAAACAAATCAAGATAAAACAAAACAATTCCTAGAAAAGCATGAGGTAAAAAATTCACATAAAACAGCAATACAGGATGATCTACAATGGTTACCATGGTGTCTCAGCAGTGCATAACAATATTAATAAAAATGAAGCATTGCAGATATCTTCAAAAGCAAGTAATAATGAAACTAGAGTGGGTATCTTAGTGAATCTTGTCATCTTCAGTGTAGTTGCCTAAACACTTAGACTTGATGCTATCCATCACAACAGATTTAAATAAAATCAGTCAATACAAAGTAGCAATCTAACAAACCAGATTCAAATAAGATCAGTCATAATAAGACAGTGTAAGTTATAAAGGGCTTCAGATTAAGTTGATAGGAAAATTAGGGATGATTACCATAATATGTCCTCTTATTTTTGGGATAGCTGACCAT
>PVJX010039399.1:0-15788 GCA_004027295.1 Dolichotis patagonum
CATAGCTTTCCCTATTTGCATATTTATTTCATTTGATATCATTTCAGACATTTCAGGTGTATGGCTTCTTTTTTCTTCTATGTACACAGCTTCTAAGCTTTCTTGGGGAGGGCTAGGGCTTTGAGCCTGCCTTTTGGTCTTTCCTTTTGTCATTTTTCTATATTTCCTTACTTTGAGCGGTGTTCCAACGCTTTCTCTGTTTATGTGGCAAATTACCTGTTACACCCTCAGTTCCTGGAGGGGCAGTGGCTCTCCCACAGGCTCTTGGCTTCCTCACAGGGTCCCAACTCCCCCCTGTGGGCTCCTGGCTCCCTAAGTTGTAAGGCGAATGCTGGGTGTGGCCACCCCACAGCCTGTGGAATCTCAGGCAGGCCAGGCCTCTGTGCCTTGTCCCAGGCAGGTCTCCAGGAGGTTCCCTGGGAGTGAAGGGCCTACAGGTCCCAAAGAGTCAGGCCAGAATGTTGGTTTCTGAAAAGTTCCCGGTCCCAAACAGACCTGGCCAAGATGCCAGTCTCCACAATATTCCCAGTCCAAACAGCCTGGGCCACTCTGCGGGTCCGAGAGTTTCGGGTCCCAAAGAGACAGGCCGAGATGCTGCTTTCTGGGAGACTTACTGGGGGTGAAGGGCGGGGCTATGGGCACAAACAGACCCAGCCCAGATGCTGATCTCCAGGCAGTTCCCTGCGGATGAAGGGCGTGCTTACCAGTTCCAAAGAGTCGCGCCGAGATGCAGGTCTGCACAGACTTTCGATCCAAACAGCCCAGGCCACTCTACAGGTCCGAGAGTTTCAGGTCCCAAAGAGAGAGCCTGAGATGCTGCTCTCTGGGAGACTTCCTGGGGGTGAAGCATCATTTATTTTTACATACAGTAACATTTTAGAGAAGAAGTATTTTTTTTTTCTCTGTTGTTTTCACTTTTGGATACCAATAAGCAAGTTTTAGAAGTTTGTCTTTAATGTATACATGGCAAGTCATATATTTTTTACATCATTGCACTGATTTAATTTTCAGCAGAACAATATGATTGAAATTATCAAAAATTAAGGCTAAACAGCGTCACATAAACCAGTTGCGGCAAACCTATGTGCCAGCTGTTTGTTATCTCTGAAAGCTCTAAAAGACTCAACATCATTGGTATAGATAATTCCAAATTTTTCTACCAGCATGCCTCTGGGACATGCCTATAACAGCCTCTGAATACTGAGATGGAAGAGAACAGTGAACTCAATCCTAGAGAAACAATTCCTTAGGTACCTTTTTGATCGAGGCCCAGAGTCTCAAATGAAAAGTTTATACTTTGACACCTTTAGTCCTGCAACAGGTTGGGTGTTGGGAACTCATGATATGTCCTCAAGGCATCTTTCTTGTTGTCCAGTTTCAAAGTACTTGATGGGTTTTTTTTTAATGGTGTTAATCTCTTCAAGAAACACATATCCTTTCGCCTCAGGTTACACACACTTTTTTTCTGGCCAAGATGTGAGTTACTGAAATTTTTCTGCTCTGCTTTTTGTTCCTGATGTTCACTGTACATCTGGCTAAAAAAAAACAGCATCCTAAATGTTCAGCTGCTTTAAAATATCCCCCACTAGATCAGTTAGTTCACCACCCTTAAACATAGTCTCCCTCAGTCTCCCGACTGGCACAAAATTTAGATGAGTTTTTTATCACAATGTAACTTGCTTTGTCTCCATTTCCCAATATAGTTTGTATTCCTCCCTAACATCTCAAGAGCAGCCTTTACTGTCTACATCCTTATTAGTATTCTGGTGTGCTGAATCAATCAGAATTGTTTGTAAGCATTCGAGGATTTCTTTAGCTCCTATCTCCAAACCATTTCAAACATTTTTTGCAAATGAATACCAAAGAGTTGTGAACCACATTTTCAGATATAATCATACCAATGACCCAGCACTCTGGTAGCAATTTTTTTCTGTATTGGTCCCAGTTACTTTTTTGTTGCTCTAACACAATATACAATACTCACAAATTAAAGGGGAGTAATTTTAGCTCAGTCTGTGGAGGTTTCAGTTCATACACAGGTGGCTCCAAGGCAGGGCAGCATTTCAAAGGCGCACGGCAGAGGTAAAATAGCTCATGACTTAGTAGCAGGAAACATGTATCAAAGAGGAGAGTAAAATAGGCCCTATTCTACTAGAATAGGCTACATCCCCAGGGACCCACCTCATCCAATCAGGGTTCACCTCCCAAGTCACAATTAGCTATAAATTCATCAGCTGCCTAACCGTCTGGTGAATTGCACACACTTATGTTCCAGTCACCTTCTCAGAGCCCCACCTATGAGTTCATGAGACTTTGGTAGGACATCTACAGACAGACCATGACAATCAGGTGTAATCACAACAATGATCCCACTGTCTGTTAGCAAATCTCTATATTGGTCATTTCTCTCCTTGCTAGAATATAATTTTCAGCATCCACAACTTAAAGGAGGGGAAATTTATTTGTTCATAGTTTAAGAAATATTAATTCATAGTCAGGTAGCTCCAAGGCACAAACATCATACCTGAGAGTGGGTGTGGTAGAGCAAAACTGCTTACTTCCTGGCAGGCAGGAAGTGGAACATGGGAGAAAAGTGTCAGGAGAGATACACGCTCCAAAGGCATGCCCCAGCAGTCCACCTTCTCTGCCCAAGTCCAGTGATACATGGAACTATGAATGTCAGTGGACTAATCCACAGATGAATATCTACTCCATGATCAGTCGTCTCTCCAAATGGCTCTCAATTCAGTCTAGTTGACAAGGTTTGCTGTCACAAAATTCCTATAATACAGTAGTTGCTGAATATGAATTGCCCTAAAGATGAGTCTGAAAGCAAGTTTTCTAGCAAAGTATTCACTGAAAGCAATTCTCCAGTAAAGCAAAGAATAAACACAGTGAAGGGACAGGTAAAAGACACATGAGTCTTGTGCTTGGAATTTTCCTTTTGTTTTATGTCTTGCAAAAAATTTAAAAGCACAACGCATAAATACACAGCCTCTGCCATGTGACAGCTGAGCCTGTTTAAACATGATCAAATTAAGTCCCGAGAGTGTGGACTAACACTTTGTGAAGCACATCTGTGTCTCTTGGAATCATTCTTTTCAAGACCTTGTAGCCATGGAAGAGCTTGTCAGCAGAGGATGCCCAGAGCTGGCTGGGGACCTCCTTGTGGCATTGAGAAAGGAGGACACAGCAACGCAGAATAAAAGGCAACTGTGTTCACAAAGGGCGTCATCCAAGGTAACTTCTCTCTGTGCCCTTTGTATCTGCAAGTTTCTCAACTGTATCTTTTTCCTTTTCTCTGAAGAATTTCTTTTACCATTTCATGGAGGATGAATCTAAGTAACAGATTTCCTCAATTTTCATTTGTTTGTGAAAATCTTTATTTGCCTTTATTTTTAAAAGTTAAATTTTTAGATTACAGAATTTTTGGTTTTGGGGTTCTCTTTATATTTCATTTTTTCTTTAAAGTTTTTATGTATTTTATTGTATTTATACTCTTCTCATTTTCCTGTTTTCTAGAAAACTGAATATTTTTTTATCTTTGTTCTTCGGTAAGTTAAGTATTTTATGCCTCTGTTTTTTCTTAAAGTTTTTATTCTCATATTTTGTAATTTGAATATGATATGACTAGGTGTAGTGTTTTTTTTTTCCAGATATTTATCGTGAGCTTTCTTTCTCACTTGGTGTTTTCTGAGCTTTCTCACTTTCCTTGTAGTAATCTCATTATTGTAACTTTTTTTTCTTTACTGCAAACTTCCTTGGGTATGATATTCTTTGCTTTTAAGTTTTGAAAGTTTTTAATTAACATGTCACAAAGCTCAAGAGAGATTCTTGCCTTAGCCATGTTTAATTTTTGATATGCTTGTCAAATGCATTTTTTCTGTTTTAGCAGTTTTTATTCACACACTTTCTTTTGATTATTAGAGTTTTCATTTCTATTTGTATTATCCAGATGTTTTGGCATACAGCCTACTTTTAAAATAAAGCACATAATGTTATTATTCACAGTTTTTAAAAAAATATGTTCAAATAATCCTAGCATTACTTGCACCTCTGACTGTGCTTTTCATGTTCTGTCA
This sequence comes from Dolichotis patagonum, assembly GCA_004027295.1. Lineage (NCBI taxonomy): Eukaryota > Metazoa > Chordata > Mammalia > Rodentia > Caviidae > Dolichotis > Dolichotis patagonum. The sequence goes on from PVJX010039399.1 coordinate 4,083, forward strand.
TTTCAAGAATTTTTTTTTTTGCCATTTAATATGCCTGGTAAATTTTAGTAGACAAGTGGGTAAATAGTGAGTAACATACAGGATTTTAGTGATGCAGTGGTTAGGTATTGGGGGGGGGGGAACGCTCTAGTGATCTGTGAGGTCTTAGTCTTTGGTTGACCTTGTGTCTTGGAGTGACTTTTCCTATTGCTTCTTCGGTTTCATGCACCCACCATGTAAGGTGGAACAGGATGGCTAGAGAAAGCTGAACTTTGGAACTTACCTTTCCACAGTCTTTCAGGTCATAAGAACACCAAACAGGTTAGGCTCTGGTAAAACAGTTTTTCCTCCGAATGAATATTATAAACAGAAGACTTTGACATATTTCAGAGTGTTTTCTTTCCTCTTGTTCCACAAGTATAAATTTTTCTTCAACATTTATTAGGAGGACCTAGTAGAAGCTCTCAAAAGTAGAACTCATGAAAGTGTGGAGCTCCCATACAATATCCCCCTGGATTTTTTTAACTCATTGGCATGGTCAGGCTGAGTCACCAGGAATATGTCAAACTTCCAGTCTTGGCACTGATTCCTGTAGTACTTCGTATTGGTGTGTTTCTGCCTTAAATTGTGATTCTTTGCATTAGTCTGTGTGTTTTTCAAATTTTGCGAATAGTGGTTGTGCTGTGATTTTATTTCCCTGCTTGATCTAAAATGAGTTGTTGATTTTCTGGTTCATTCACATTTTCATTTTTGAGAGAGGAAAAAGTAATTCTAAGCTCTTTATATGCTAATTGGACAAAATATTACATTTTCAACAATCATGCACATTATGTAATTTGCTTAAGTAAAATTATGATATTACTTAATTTTATGACATTACTTAATATTCTCTTACAGTGAACTATCTGAAGTTCTTTAACTTTTCTCATTATTTTTTCATTAATTTTTCTTGTTCATATAATCAGTTTTATTTTCAAGTCTGTTCAGTCTAAAAGTATCAAGATTTTATGGCTTTATGTATTTGAATTTGTCATTACATATTACAAATATTTAGAGTTTTCCTGTGATGTACAGGTTTACATAAAAATCTATATAATGTAAATATTTTAACATTGTGGTACAGATGAAGAGAACTGAAGCCCTGAGGCAGGTTTTAGGACCTGCCCAAGTTTGTGCTGATATTAACTAAAGGAAGTATTTTCAAAACCAGGGTCATCTTAGTCCTAACTTTAGAACTTTTAGCCATTATAGGATATAAATAACTATGGAATAATATTCAGCATTGAATATTTGTATAGAAGGAATAAAATTTTCTCTATGAGTGTTCATGTATAGATATAATCAAGGTACAGAGTTGTTAGAAAAGCATACAGTTTGGGTAAAAAGATACATAGTTATTGAAAAGTACTGAAAGTTTTAATTGATCTTCGAAGGCAAAATGGTATCTCAAAACTAAATAATTGTGCACATTTGCATGGTTGGTGGCATATGAATATTTAGTGTGCGTTTAGATTATTTCAGTAGTTTTTCATTTTAGAAAAAGAGCTATCCTTTTCCTTTAAGAACCAAAGATGTATTTCTGTAGTGTGTCTCATTTCAATTTCTTTGTAATGCATATATAATTATGACTTTATTATGTATCTTTAATTGATTATTAGCTAATGAAATATAAAATACAGAGAAATGTAGTCCAAAAATACCTTATGGAAATAAGTACACTAGAAATATTAAAGTGCTTCTCACTCCAAAAACCATTGTTACTGTAAATTGAACAAAAACCTTGCTGAGAAATATTGGTTACAGTGAAATGTATGCTGCCCTACTCTCTCAAGCATATCTTAGAAGCACAAGCCTGGACACCTAAATTGAAGAGACTCATTTCATTGGCTAACAGGCTACCTATCACTTCTGACATACGGATTTCCACTCATGGCTGAGTAAGTCAGATTCCTCATTTTGCAATTTAGTATTTCTCAATTAAAGGCTAGGGCAAATAGAAACCAGAAAATTGTCTCATAAAGATACACTTAACAGTACACAGAGAAGGCATAGAGTGGGGTACATGCTATACCACTCAGGTGTAAGTACCAATTCAAGTAAAGTAGGGAAAAACAGTTAAGGGGTAGCCACTGAATAATATGAGAGGAGACAGTAATGTAGAGGAAAAACTGTGATAAAAGGAAAATATAGAGTACTCAGTACCTGTTGATCAATCTCACTATTTAACTTCTATATTGAATTCTTAGGTATTCATTCCTAAAGTAAATTACCAAATTTGACCACTATACACTGCATATGTGTGCTGAATCATCATACTGTATTCTGTAGATATGTGTAATTATGTGTCAATTTACACAAAAGTGAACTATGTCCATTTAGGCTGCCAGATTGTAAATGCAGTTTTAAAAACTAATAGTAGTGATAGGAAAAAGTGTTTTTAATAAGGAGTGAAACTATTTTGAGGCCAACCAGAAAAAATGATAGGCCCTACAAGGTAGAATTTTCTTGTACACTGGAAAATGTAAATCATCCCAGAGCTGCTGAATTTCTGTTATCAGCTCATGCATGGGTAAATAACTTCCCCTGCATGAAGGTAATGTGGGGAAATAGGTGAATGAATGTGCATAGGTTATTAGGGGCCATAAAATGTTAAATAATTAATACATAAGCAACTATGATTTGTATCACTTCTATCTCAGAGCATTCCTTCTTGTTTAGCACTTTCTGCAAAGAAAATTAATCGTTGCAAAAATAGGTAAAATGATTGCATCTATTTTATGTTAAGAAAGAGAAATATTGAAAAACAGGTAATACTGACTTAAATCAAATACAAAGTGTTTGTGAATATTCAGTTTTCCTTATATTCATTGTACAATATACATAAAATATATTTTTTGGTCATTCTGCTGTTCTTTATATACAATCTTGATAATGTCTGCCTGTAAATATATTTTTTTAAAAATAGATACGGTTTTCCTTAACCCGTAACTCCTTAGCTTATTTAATAGAGTTTTATTCTCTTTGGTTTTATACTGTTATTTACCAAACTTTAACTTCCCATCTTCTATTTCCAAGAAAATTTCCAGGTTTTAAGTGAATTCTTGTATTGTAAAATTGAAGCCGAGATTTTTTTTAATGGTATATAGGTAATTTTATTTATTTTTTATTTTAAAGAGAATAAAACAGAGGGCAGAACAAAGCAGATCAGAACAGAACAACGTAAGCAACACAGCACTTTACAATAAGACAACTGGACATTAGCAGTAGCTATCAAAATATCTCTTTCTCTGCTATAGTTGAGCATAGTTTCAAATACAATAATATCAAACATACCAAAATAGTATAAAACCATTCAAAAGAATAAAAGTATTACAGAACATTCTGAACTGAATAACAGAGAATGATCAATGGCTACTATATAATATCTCATTTTCAATAAAAAATTTGTTTATAATATCACATATATTAAAATCCCAATAAGACACAACATGATAGAACTGATGGTAATAGCAGAGTAGAAGCATGGTAGGACTTCTAAGCAAGACGATATTAAATCAGCAATGGCTGCCATAATGTGTTTTCTTCAAAACAGCTGTTCATACCATTACGCATAATAAAGTCAAACAAAATAGAATAAAACCATTCCAACTGATGAATGAAAACATTGAAAGTCTTCAAAGCAATGAAATGCGAAATCATGATTACCATAAAATCTTATATACACTTACCAACTCTCATACTAGGGAGACTATATGGTATTTACACATGTGAGTTTGGTTTATTTCGCTTATGAGTATGGTCTCAAGTTGTGCCCATTTATTTATAAATATCTCACTGTGATCATTCTTTATAGCTGAGTAGTACTCCATTGTATAAAAATGCCACAACCTTTTTATCCATTCCTTGGTTGACGGCACTTAGGTTGTTTCCAAGATCTGGCTATTACAAATTGTGCTGCTATAAACATGGGTGCACATATATCACTGTGGTATGATGATTTCAGTTCTTCTGGGAATATGCCTAGAAGTGGAATAGCTGGGTCAAATGGGACTTCCAAATCCAGCTTTTTGAGGAATCTCCAGACTGACTTCCACAGTCTATACTCCCACCAACAGTGCAGAAGAGTTCCTTTTTCCCCACAGCCTCTCCAGCATTTGTTGTTGGTAGATTTTTTTTTTAATACTGGCCATTCTTTCTGGGGTGAGATGGAATCTCAGTGTGGCTTTAATTTGCATTTCTCTCATGACTAATGATGAGGAACATTTTTTCATGTATTTATTTGCCATTCATATTTCTTCATCTGAGACCTGTGTGTTCATTTCAGATGCCCGTTTTTGGATTGGGTCTTTGAATTTCGAGGGTCTGATTTTTTTTTAATTCTTTGTAATTTCTAGACAGAAGTCTTTTGTCTGAGGGACAGTCCATTAAGATTTTTTCCCAATTTGTGGGTTTTCTTTTCACTCTACTGGAAATCTCTTTTGACATGCAGAAACTCTTTAATAAGATATGGTCCCAGTTATTGATTCTGGGAAGTATTTCCTGTGCAGTTTGATTCTTGTTCATGAATTCTCTACCTACCGCTATATCTTCGAGGTTTTTACCTACGTTGTTTTCCAACAGATTTAGTGTTTCTGTTTTAATATTTAGATCTTTGATTCATTTAGAATTTAGTTTAGTACATGCTGATAGGCATGGGTCTAGTTTTAGTCTTCTGCATATGGACAGCCAATTTTTCGAGCACCATTTGTTAAAGAGACTGTCATTCTTTCAGCAAATGTATTTGGCCCCTTTATCAAAAATAAGGTGGTTGAGTGAATTTGTGGTTGTGGTTGTATCAGATTGTTTATTAATCTGCTCTAATCGTTTTAGCTAGAATCATTAGAAATATTTATAAATCATTTCATTTTTAAGTAAGTTTACATCCAAGTACAAAACCAGGGCATACAAATACTGTAGGAGGTTATTAGTAGAAAGCTTAACTAAATAAAACATGTTACATTGGACATTTTAATAAATTTATTTAGTTAGTATGTGCTCCATTTTTTTATGCCCCACAACCAATTGCCATATCCTGTTGATTCTTCCTCACAAAGCCCTTTTAATCAGTGTATATGACTAGTTTCATCTGTCAGTTCATCATTAGTTTGACTCCTCATTATTTCTTATCCACATTAGCATGCTATATCTGAATTGTTTACCTGCTTCAATTCTTTTACTAGTTTCTTTTCCCAGTCCTTTTAACACATTCCTCAAAGTGTAACCAGACCTATAAAAGAAGGTTTTACCTGTCCATGTCTCTACCCTACTATGCCCTACTCTCTACCTGCCATTTAACTTGTTACTCTGTATTCTGACATTCTATAAACTTCTGTCACCTCCAGATTCCAGCTTTTCAAAGCTAGTAGTTTCTTCCATTGACTTCCTATTATCTATAGGCCTTGGGTCATGACTTTGAGCCTGGAAAGACCTATTTTTATCTCTTGTTATTTCAGCCTTCTTGTGTATTATGCTTTCTCTTCTTGGTCTTTCAAGGCACAAAAGACTCAATTTTTTTGGAACATTATGGAAGGTTTAAGTAGGAAATACCTTTTTAGGACACCTGAAATTCAGTGCCTGTCGTAGGATCTATCTCATACTAGATAAATTTCTCTTACTGAATTATGACTTGTTGAAATAATAGATTAAATGTTTCATATTTATGTGAATTGGGCAGCATAATGACTACCTATGATAAATACTCAATGAAAGTTGATCAGATAGCTAAATAGATATGCAATCAAGCTGATTGTGGTGGTGCACACCTGTAACCCCAACATTTTGCGTACTGAGGCAGAAAGACTGCCATGAGTTTGAGGCTACTTTTGCACACAAAGTGAGTTCATGGCCTGCCAGAACTAAATAGCAAGATTTGGCCTCAAAAACAAACAAACAAAAAAAACCCAAAAAACAAAACAAAACAAAAACAATTAACATCATTTTAGAAAAAAATGATTTAATACTAGCTTTAGGGAAAATCAACTGTGAAGAAAAAAATAGATAATTATGAAAACTGAAGTATGTACTTATTTTTCTTGAGTACAGGTAGAAAACTATACATTTGATTTAACTTTTGTATTTTATACAGTCTATTTCATTTTCTCATTATCAATTTCCTCAATAAAATGGAAGTTTAAAGGTGGATAGGGAGGTGGTTACCTACAAAATAAAAAGACTATAGAAGTCTTATAAGCTAGTTAAGCAGCACTAATCAAGACATAATACACTTTCAAAGAGTTAATGACCAGTTTAGAACAGTTGATGATCTGAATCCGTCTGGGAAATATTAACCCCAGAAGGTTATTAATCCTGTACCTTGTTATTAAGATGAAAATAAAAAAGTAGAACATATGGATCTTTAATGGTTGATAGACAGACTGCAAATTTTAGAGAATTTATATTATCCAGTCATGCTTTCAAAAAGCATAGGTCAGCATCAAATATTAAATAGGTTTTTATAATCTGTACTCCATGCAATTAGTATTTTGAAGTAATGTACCATAGTAAGCAGAATAGGTTGTTAAAATGGTTTGACTTTGTTTTATTTCAGCAAAGCGAAACCTGTTGGCTAATAAATGTAATGCTTAAATTTGTCTCCATCTCCCCTGTAATTAAGAAGCAATATCTATCAAAATACTTCAGTGAATTTAAAGAAGTCCTTCAACTAAGTGTATGAAACTAGGATATGTTATACTAATAAACACATATACATTTCTTTTGACTATTCATGCATTTTGAGTACTGTGCTTCAGAGAGTTAAATTTAATATGTATTGCTCATTTAGATAGTTTATTTAATGTTTCTAATTTAATCAAATTGTATGATTATCTTAAATACAGTAGTGTCGAGTATAAGTTACAAAGAATATCTTCATAATTTTCAGTGTAAAATGTCTCTAAGAAATTTACATATTACAAATCTGCAGTAAATAAATGTGTACACCCAACATATTGGAGTTACATTTTGATTTCTTCTGTTGATACAAGCTGTACTGTTTGGGTCACCATAAACCCTGATTTGCCTGAAAGAATTCTAGTTCATTTATCTTGACCTAGAATGATTATTAATTTGCCATATTCAAGACTTAAAGTGTAAGATGGGTCATTGTGAGGGGGCATGCAGGCATACTGTTCTATGCTTTGGCCCAAACCTGACACATCATTTCTTAGAATACATTGGCCAGAATGAGCCGTATGTCTGTTCACAGCAGTGTAAGTCCTGTATAAAGGAAAACACATGGAATAAATGGTGGGCATTTTATTGTGCCACTGACTAAATACAATCTCAGCACCCACTTTTAACTTTATGACTCATGAGATGTTTTTGGTTGTTGTTTTCTCCCCATCCAGAATGTCGTGTCATAAAGGTGTGAACCTGCCAGTTTATCCCTAGTTTCTCCTAGTGACTCTCATGATTATTGCTTTCTCTTTTCCTTGTAGGTAAAGCAAGACAATTTGTTAGTGTTGTGTTTTAACTATATTGCAATTTTTAATTTTAGTATATATTTAATTTATTAATATTATCCATTGTAGTCTTTAGCCTGGCCCTGATTTTATTCCAGTTAATATGTATGTATACATTTCTAATTGGCTATTTTTGCTACTGTCTCCCATCGCCTTTTTGTTTCATTTCATTCTGTCTTTCTCTTTACTTTATTTATTTATGCATTTTGGTTTATTTTGTGGTACTGGCATTGAACTAAGGATCTTTGTATTGAGCTATATCTTTAGACATTTAAAATTATACATTTATATCTCTATATATTTCTCTTCTTTTGAGACAAAGTTCTGTTAAGTCAGTAAGTGACATTGATGGGGCTCAACCTGGTGTGGTACTCTTTGCTCTGTAAATTTTATATGGAAAATTTCCATCATTTTTGTCACTCATGTCTTAAATATACTTATTGATCTTTTCAGATATATTTTGTAATTATTTTCATCGATATATATTTTATCTTTCAATTGTTGATTTTATTGATTTGTTTCCACTGGGTTAGATTTGTTTAGGTTGGCTCGGATCCTTGCTGCCAACTTACTTCTGCAGATTACTCTGCACCTATATTTGTTTTAGATTCTTGTCACATGTTGATGAGAACAAAGAAAATTTGAATTTTAAGCAGGAAACCTATTGTACGTATGGAATGCATTTTAGGTTTGGGGCCTAAAGGAAAAATTCTACCCTCAGTCTTTAAGACCAAAGCGTCAGTGCTCTTGTGCTAGTTAGTAAGTCTTCTCCTTGCTTTGACTTCATATTATTCCCAAAAGTTCTTTCTTTGTTTTTATCTTGGCCATACAATTTTGATTTTTAAGTTTCAAATTTTGCCATTTTTCTTTATTAAGAAAGAGAAGGACTATCAAAGCAAGGAGTTACAATAGCACTTTGAAAGGAAATCGTTTAGTTTTGTAGATTTTTAGTTTCAGAGTTTAAAAGTACTTGACATCTGTTTAAGTTTTTATAGCAGTACCTTTATAAGAGAGCATTCAATATTATATTTTCAAAGACTGGGAAGAGTATTTCAATCTTTGTTTACTAAATGATACCACAAAAATAAAATATTTCTATTTTCAGATATCATTAAAGCATCTCACAAAAGAAGTCATAATGAAAATATGCTTCATTTTTATTGTAATCAAGAAATTGCATACTTTTTTTTGAAATATATTTTAATGTCATTCCCTTCTAAAGCCTCCACAAATGTTAACACTTGTTAACAGAGTTTTGTACAAATAGCAATGGACACTCAGCTTCAGTAGTTCACTTTCGTGTGTGTTTTATATGAAGTTTCTGATAAACACTCAAACACATCATTTGTCAGGGTTCTTGATACTGAGTAGTAACCATGCTATGTAGGTAATAGAAGACCAGTTATTTCTTATGGAATCTGTTGACTTATGATCTTGTTTTAAAACAGATCTTTTTAGGCACTAGCACAATTTGCTTCGGCTCTTCACATTGGTCTTAAGGAAACAGAGATGTTATTCAAGCATTAATCCTGTCTCTTTGTGTGTGTAGAAGTGCAGGATTCAGCATCCTCAAAAGTTACCCTCTGCATCCTGTTTCTTATAAAGTAAGAGCAGTATGTATGTCTTTTGTTCCTGAACAGTTTTTAACAAATACAAAAGCAAAGTCTAATGCAGGTACACATAGGAAACAGCAAAATACAAAGGGGAGTTAATAGCTAAAATTAAAGTATAGTTCACAACTTCCTTATTGTAAAACTCTTCCAAAATAGATTTAAAAATTAATAATTATTTCTGAGGATGTTGATTGACATTGTGCATGATGTAAACAAAATAATTTCAGCAAATCTCAGTATGAGAATACATGAATTTGATAATTTCTATCTTTGCCTATGGAAAAACATTCTAAGGGAGTGAAATGGCCCTCACTGTAAATAGCTAATGCTGTCATTTAGGGCCAAACAATTATTAGGGAATAATATTTTATCTCTCAAAGCATAAACTAAATTTCTAAACCTTAGTATTTCAAAATCTAAAACCAAACAAAGACTTATACAATGATTTTAAATTGTTTTACTTGATTTGGATTTTAAGGAATAGATGATGCTATAGTTAATTATTTTCAAGTAAATATTGCTAAAGGAAAACATCTATTGAAAATGATGTTGTACTGTGAAATTTTTACATTGTCAAAGAAGGAAAACATCTATTAAAAATAATCTGCAGAGTACAAATTAAACCCTTCAATAGGGTACTACTGCGAAATGGAGCACAGCCTTTACATATGGTATTAGTAACCTTTTAGATACTATAGTAAAATACCTGAGGTCATTTGCTTAGTAAGAGAAAACTTAGCTCACAGTTTCAGAGGTTCCAGTTCAGGACAGGGTGGGCCCATTGTTCTGTGCCTGTAGTGAGGAGGACACCACTGGTGGGGAAGCATATGGGTTGCTTATTGTTTACATCATGAGCCAGTAGTATAGACAACAATGAGATCACAACTCCAGTCCCATTTGAAGGCATTCTCTCAGTGATCTAAGGACCTCTGATTAAGCCTAATCTCCTAAAGATCTTTAGCACCTCCTGATCCGGCCAGCGGATCAGTCCGTGGGTCTCACCTGGAGGGCGAATGGGGATGGCGGGCAGGGCAAGAGGAAAGAGAGATGGAGACAAGTTGAGCAGTTCCAATCAAGTCTTGTTTATTGAGGAAGTGAACATGGTTTATATAGGGTGAGGGCAGGAAGTTGTCATCAGGCAGAGATGTTGTGGAGAGACCGGATAGGTCGCAGTCATGTCCGGCCAGGCAGAGAGGATCATGGGTAATGTAGGCAGACGCACCAAATGCCCACAGGAGGGCGGGATGGGGCGGCAGCAGTGAGGCTATCACGCCGCTCCCTACAACCTCCTAAGAGTGCTGCTCAGGGATTCAAGCCTTTAGCACACTCATCTAAGCCATAGAATAGAGAATGCTTTTTGTTTTTTTAATATATATAATTTATATTGCTCTGTAAATATTTAAATAATGACCTCTACCTGTATAATTATTTTTAATGATTGTATTGTGATACAAATTTTGTTAAGGGGAGCCATGGTAAAGACAGTGAGAGTTGATAGAAAAATTTTGTTTTACTGTACACACAGAAACGATATTCTTACAAACTCAGTAATACTTTTCTGCTGTGTTAGTTTATTTTCTAGTCCTGTAGCAAAATACTTGAGATTAAACAACTTACAAGGAATAAAAGTTTAATTGGGATCATGGTTTCAGAGATTTTAGTTCATGGTCAGTGGGCCTGCTGCTCTGGGCCTTGAGTTGAAGCAGTACATGAAGGTGGGAGTATGGCTGAGGCACCTGCTTTCTTTGCTGGAAAGCAAACAAAAGAAGCAGGAAGGGGCTAGGTCTCAGTTTCCCCTTCAAGAGCATGTCAACAATGACATAGTGCTTCCCACTGTGTCAGACCTCCAAAAGACTACCATTTTCCAAAGCACCACAGGCTGAAGACCAAGCGTTTAGTACATCAACCTTGGCTGAACATTCATGATCTAAACCACAGCATCTCCCTTTGTACCCTTACTCCAACTACCACTTAGTATCTCTCACTTGGGAATCAGAGTCATAATTCATAATTTCAAAGAATTCTATTATTCTTAATGTTTTCCATCCATAAACTACTTAAATAATAAGTATGACTGGTGAATCTTTATCCACATGGAAAATTTAATTTGCAGATAATTCCAATAACTTCTTGAGGAGTTTGAAGTATAATTGAAATTGGTTATATATCTAGGGCTATTATGACAAATTAACTCAGACCCATTGTCTTGAAGTAAGAATGTATTTTGTTTTATTACTCTGGAGCCAAAAAAATGAAATTAAGATACTGTCAAGGTCATAGTTCCTCTTAAGGCTCGAGGAAAGAATCCTTCCTTGGCCTTTATGACTTTGTAGTGTTTATCACCAATTCTCCCCATACCGTAGGGGGAGAATTGGAGAATAATAGAGGTGTATTGCTCTATTTTCTCCCGATACCAAAAAAAAAAATTACAAGATATTTTAATTCCTTGTGATCGCAGTGTTTCCCACTGTGGGACAATTGGTTTGTCCCATATTCTGAGTCATGGGAAATTAAAAGAAGTTATTATTATTATCCAAATAGTTTCCTTCTGTGAATGGAGTACTGTTACTAATTGTTTTAGGACAGTGGTGACAAACCTATAGCATGCATACTGA
>PVJX010039400.1:0-15786 GCA_004027295.1 Dolichotis patagonum
GAGAGATTGGCCTATAATTTTGTTTTTAGTTTGGGTCTATCTCTGGTTTTGGTATTAGGATAATACTTGCTTCCAGGAATGAGTTAGGAAGAATTGCTTCCCTTTCAGTTCCATTGAAGAATTTGTGGAATGCTGGAATTAAGTGTTCCTTAAGTGTCTCATAGAATTCTGCAGTAAATCCATCAGGACCTGGGCTTTTCTTTGTTGGTAGGGTTCTAATTACGCTTTCAATTTCTTTAACTGAAATTGGATTATTCAGCAGTTTTACATCTTCTTAAATTCAGCTTTGGTAATTCATATGTTTCTAGAAATCTGTCCATTTGTTCTATGTTATCAAAGTTAAGAGAGTAAAGATTTTTCAAGTAGGTATTGATGATCTTCTCTATTTCCTCAGGGTCTATAGTGATTTCACCCTCTTCATTTATTTTTTTTAAATTTTATTTTAAAGAGGGTAAAATTAAACACAACAAAACAGAACACAAGAAAGCAATGTAAGAGACATAAATTTCAAAGCAAGACAATCAGAGATCTTCACTATCTATCATGTTGTCTCTTGTTTTCTTCCAAATAGTTGTCCATATCTTCACATACAGAGTATTCACATGAAACATCATAGTATAGAACTGATCTGAACAGGATGAGGAAGGTGTTTTAGGTCTTCAAGACCAGACAATAGGGAAGCCAAGAATGGCTGTCATAGTGTCTCTCATTTTCTTCAAAATAGCTGTCCATATCTTCATGTATGTTGAACTTAAAATAAAACAAGTTAAAATCACTCTAACAAAGAATATTAGTATTTCTGGATTTCACTTCATGACACTACGGAATCAGCACTGGGTGTCTTAGTGTCTCTTTTTCTTCAAAGTAGTTGTTCATTTCATCATATATTATATAATCAGTTCTCATAGACTGCTTATAGGTTCTAAGCATCCATGAGTCTCTACATGTATTTCTATCCTTTCTGTATTAGAGGGAAAAACAAAACATAGCAAGACAAAAAAAACCAAATTCCTATACAAACATGAAACAAAAAACTCATATAAAACTACAGTACAAGGTGATCTACAATGTTTACTCTGTTGCCTCTTATTATCTTCAATAGAATTTTCCATATTAACAGGCATATTATAATTGAATATAGCAGTACATGACAATATTAATAAAAACAAAATATTGTAGACAGTGTAAAACTTCAAATGCAGGTAATAATCAAACCAGAGTGGGTATCCTAGTGAACCTTGTCATCTTCAGTGTAGTTGCCTATACTCTCAGACTTGATACTATCAATCATAACAAATTTGAATATAATCGGTCAGTACAAAACAGCAATATAACAAACCAGATTCAATTGAGAATCAGTCATGATAAAACAGTGTAAGTTATACAGGGCTTCAGATTAAGTTAATAGGAAATTAAGGATGATTATCATACTATATCCTGCTATTTTCAGGATAGCCGTCTGTGCCCTCAAATCTAGTACAAGTAGACAAACTGGAACAGAATATAATCCATCTAAACAGAGCGGTGTGAGTAATGTGGGTTTTAGATCCTGATACCCTATTAACAATATCCTCTGCCTTCTATTTTTAGACTATTCCTCCCCTTTCACTCCCACAAGGTGCTGAGCATTTTGGGTCCCACCAAACCCCTCAATTTTTAGATGGGGGGAGCAACCTGATGTCTACCTAAGTGGTTCTGAACCTTTTCACTCCTGGACTTGATCTTCAGTTCTATTCTTCTACCTACAAAAGCCTCAAGGATTTCCCTCGTTATAGCTGAGTAGTTCTCTACTGCACGTAAGTATCCTGTCTTTCCAACCTATCTGCAGGTGCTGGTCAAGTTGCCCTTATTTCCCTCTGGTTCCCTGTCACATAAAGCATTGTTTCCTCATATTTCATTTTCAACCCATAAACCCTTTTTCAAGTTAATTATATTTCTTATACAGAGCATCTCATTGGACCCTACCTCCTGATCTACTCTGCCTGTGTTTCGTTTTTTAAGTGTACCAAGGCCATCTATGTTAGAGATTATAGCCAACCTTCCCTGCCTCATTTCTGCTATGTTATTTTTCTGCCAATGGGTATCTACTTTTCTCCTTCATTCCACTGTCTTCCCCATTCATTGAGGCCTCTCTGCCACTGTTCCTGAAATCCTGGTATTTTTTCTCTCTCTCTCGCTAGAATGTCCTTCAGTGTTCTCTGTAGGGTTGGATTGACAGTCACAAGTTCCCCAAGTTCCTCTTTGTCATGGAAGCATCTTTTTTCCCCATTAATTTCTAGAGACAGTTTTGCAGGGTACATCAATCTGGGCTGGAGGTTATATTTTTTCAGGGCTTGAATTACTTCACTCCAAGCTCTTCTTGATTTGATGGTCTGTGTCAAGAAGTCTGCCATGGTTTTGATGGGTTTTCCTTTATAGGTGATCTGTTTCTTTTCTCTGATGGCTTTTAATATTCTGTTCTTATATTGAATTTCTGAGATCTTGATTATTATATGTCTGGGTGTAGCTCTGTTTGGTTGTAGGTGGCTGGAGTTCTGTATGCCTCATACATCTGAATATCATTTCCTTTTGTTATGCTTGAGAAGTTTTCCTTAATTATTTCTGTGAATAGCCTTTGTAATTCCTTTGTTTTGACTCCTGCTTTTTCATTTATGTTCTTTATTCTTAGGTTATAGATCCTCTTGTCATCTTCTAGCCTTTGTATTGTTACTTCTTGTTTCCTTGTTATTTTTAAGAGATCTTTCCTTTCATGATCACACATTGCAAACCTGTCTTCAAGTTTTGATAGTCTATCCTTAGTTTCTTTGAAGCAGTTTTGCCAGCTTTCAATGGAGTTTTCAATTTCCTGGTAATCTCTTTGAATCTGCTTCATGTATTCTAGGTTTTTTTATATTCTTCATCGAATGTTTCTCTTTTTTTGTGCTCCTCCATTCTTCCATCTGTGTCTTCTCGAGAGGTGCTTAGCATTTCTTTTATTAATCTACTTATATCTTGCTTTAATTGAATTAATATTTCAGTTTTGAGCTCATCTACGAGGTTCTGAAGATATCTCTTTATGTCCGCTGATGCCGTGTCTGATATTGCATGTTTGCTGCCCTCAATCTCTTTTGTATTTACCTCTCCTGGATCCATAATCTCAGGGTTTGGGGCTGGGGGCATTTTCTTATTTCTTTCTCTTGGCATATTTTTGGTTTCTTCCATATAGGTGTATAGTTGAGTTCCCAGCCCCTTTCCTTGTTGGTTATACTTCCTCTGAATTGTGCTCTCTATGGATTTCTGCCCTCTCCAGTTTGCTGTCACTGAGGTGCAAGCAGGGGCAGCATATGCTGGCCCCTCCCCACCGGGCCAGTCAACCTTCAGAGGCCTTCACTGCATCAGTGTGTGCTGCGCCTAGGGAATGGTTTGGAATGACTTATTGGGTCCCGGTCAGGGGTGTGACCCAGGCCAAGCAGATCCCACCAATCTGCTCTGAGAGGGTAGCAACTAACTTAAGTCACTGCCATTTCCAGTTCAGGCCTGTCCTGCCTGCCTCCAACATGTCATCCAGTTGGTTGCCCCTTTCCCATGGGAGGGTTTTATTCCCAGCACTCACCGCGGGTTAATGCAGGTTCCTCACTGGCTCCATTCTCCACTGGGTTCCCTGACCTCCAACTTCAGTGTGGCTGTGGCGCGATTTCACAGTGGCTCTGGGTGAGCTGTGCACAGGGTGGCTCAGCTCCTTGTCCGCGGCAGCTCAAGCCAGTCGCATGGGCGTGAGTTCGGGCGCTCAGGCCAGTCTCGGTGGCACGAATTCAGGCAGCTCAGCTTGAGCGCTGTGATCACTAATCTTAGCTTCTCTAAGTGGCCCCAGGACTGCATGTTTGACCAGCTCTTTTCCCTTCAGATTCTTCGTGGGTCAAGAGAATCCATCTCTATTTGTCAAGACCTCTCCAGGATGTTTTATTCCAGCATCTGAGCTGTCTTTCTCAGAGGGGCTCTGTATCCTGCTGCCTACTGGTCTGCCATCTTTAGCTCCTCTCTCCCTCTTCATTTCTTATTGCATGTATTTGAGCTTTTCGTTTCCTCTTTTTGATAAGGTTGGTTAGGGGTTTATCAATTATTTTTATTCTTTCAAAGAACCACCTTTTCCATTCATTAATTCTTTGTATTGTTTTCTTAGTTTCAATTGCATTAATTTCTACTCTGATCTTTATAATTTCTTCCCTTTTTTAGGCCTTGAGCTTGATTTTTTCTATTTTTTCTAAAAGTTTGAAGTGCAGCATTAAGTTGTTTATGTAGTTCTTTCCATTTTCCTAATGTGGGAGTTTAGTGCCATAAATTTTCCTCTGTTAACTGTTTTCATTGTGTTGTATAAGTTCTGGTAATTTGTATTTGTATTTTTGTTCCAGTGTAGATGTTGTTTAATTTCTTTTTTAATTTGTTCTGTGACACACTGGTTGCTAAGGAGAGTGTTATTTAATTTTTATGTGTTTATTGGGTTCTTGTAGGAGTTTTTGTCATTAATTTCCAATTTTATTGTGCTATGGTCAGATAATATGCATGGAATAATTTTAATTCTTTTGCATTTACTTAAGAATGTTCTGTGAGTTTGTATATGATCTACTTTAGAGAATGACCCATGTGCAGCTGAGAAGGATGTGTATTCTGATTTTGTTCGGTAGAACACTCTGTACATAGCTATTAGGTCCATTTTTTTCCCACAAGTTTTATTAAATTCTATTATTTCTTTGTTGATTTTTTGTTTCATTGATCTGTCTCTTTGTGACAATGGGGCATTGAGATCCCTCATTATAATTGTATTATTGCTTATTTGACTTTTCATGTCTATTAAGATTTGTATTCCATAGTTGCGTGCTCCCATATTTGGTGAATATATATTTATGATTGTAATCTCTCCCTCTTGAATTTTTTCACTAACAAGTATGTAGTGACCTTCTTTATCTCTTTTGATATTTTTTGGTTTGAAGTTCACATTGTCTACAAATAGAATAGCTACCCCTGCTTTTTTCTGGGCTTCTGTTGCATGGAGTATTGTTTTCCATCATTTGACTTTTACTCTATGAATTTCCTTTTGAATTAAATGTGTTTCTTGTACACAGCACACTGTTGGATTTTGTTTCTTAATATACTCTGTCAGTCTGTTTCTTTTTATTGGTGAGTTGAAACTATTAACATTGATGGATATAACTGATAAGTACTGACTTATCATGGTCATTTTATCTTCTGTTGTTGGTTTTCTGATTTTTCTGTTTAATTGTTTGCCCTGTTTAGTGGTTTCTTTTTGTTGTTCTTGGGATTGTAGTGATATCTGTCTCTTTCTAGAGTGTCTTTCAGTACTCTTTGTAGTATTTGTTTGGTGACCATGTATTTCTTCAGTTGTTCTTTGTCATGGAAGTATCTTATTTCTCCATCAATTTTCAAAGACAGTTTTGTAGGATACATCAGTCTGGATTGCAATCTGTTTTCTTTCAGGACCTAAAATTCTTCACTCCAAGCTCCTCTTGGCTTGAAGGTTTTTGTTGAGAAGTCTGCTGTGATTCTGTTAGGCTTTCTTTCAAAGGTGATCTGTTTCTTTTCTCTGAAAGCTTTTAGTATTCTGTTCTTGTGCTGAATTTCTGATATCCTAATTATTATATGTCTGGGTCAATACTTATTTTGGTTATGATTAATTGGGATGCTTTAAGCCTCACTTATGTGTATGTCAGATTCTTTTTCCATGTTTGGAAAATTTTCTGTTATTCTTTCTGCAAATAATCTTCACAGGTCATTTGTTTTGATGCTTGCTTTTTCATTGACACCTATCAATCTTATATTGTTTCTCTTTGCATCATCTTGTAGCTGTTGAATTGTTGTTTCCAGGTTCCTTACTTTTAAGAGATCTTTTCTGTCATGGTCATAGTCTTCCATCTTTTCTTCAAGGTCTGAGAGTCTATATCTTCAGCTTCACTCAAGTTGTTTTGCCAGCTTTCAGTGGAATTTTTAATTTCTTGCATATCCCTTTGAATCTCTTTCATGCATTCTCATTCTCTCTTATATTGTATATTCAAGATTTCCATCATTTTCTTAGGTTCCTCTATTTTTTTATCTAGATCTTCTTTAGAGAAACACAGCATTTCTTTCATAATGTTTCCCATTTCAGTTTTTACCTGAGAGGTTATTTCTGACCTGATTTCCTCTATAACTTCATGGTGTTATTTCTTAATTCATTTGCTATCATTTCAAAATGTTCAGCTTGCAATTTCTGACGTCTTTCATTTCAGTGTCTCTTGGGATTGTTCTCAGTGGGCTGGAGGACTGAGACTCTCTCTTGCTCTTTCATTTTGTCATTTTCCTCTGGGACTTGTGTGGATGGTCAGTCACTCTCCTGATGGATTGCACTGGAATGCTGCACTGGGCAGAGTTTCAATCCTCTGATATATCTGTGGCTAGCTGGGGCACCCTTGTGACCTATGGTGCTGGATTCTTGTGCTCTGTGGCCTGTGAGGCTGGCCAGGTGTTTTCCTGCTATACTGCACTGGTTGCTCTGGGATGCTGGTCTAAGCAGAGGTTGGATCCTCTTGTTGCCAGCAGGGACACATCCCAGGAGTGTGTTGCTTAGGCCTAGAACTTGGTTGAGTAGAGTTGAGAACCTCAGGTGGTTAGTAAGGATGTACTTGCAGTGTGTCACCAGGGCCTACCACCTGGCCGGGTGTAGTTCAAGCAGCTATGGGAAGCACAACCCTGAGTATGGCAATGTCTGGACCTTTCCTCTGGCTGAGAGGAGTTCAGAGCCTCTGAAGAGTGCAGCTAGTCAGAGCAGATGCCTAGTGTATGGTGCCAAGGGCTTGCTCCTGGATGGGTGGAGTTTGGAACCCCCAGGACCCACCATATGACTAGCTGGGCCACACTGCTTATATGTGGACCTGAGGCTTTGAGCTCTGATGGGCAGAGCTCAAATTCTCCAAGAACCATCATTGCTCCCTGATGGGCAGCTGTGGGGCTCCAGGATGGGCTGGGCTTAGTACTCTCTGTGAACAGTGAGGCTGACTGGGGGTTTCCCTGATGGATTTTTGCTGGGACAATGGGCTGGGCAGAGTTTGGATCTTCTATACAGCTAGTGAGGATGCACCCCTGGAGTGCAGTGCTAAGGCCTTATGCCAAGCTGGGTGTAGTTCCAAACCTCTGGAACCCAGGCAACTATGCAGAGCACAACCCCAAGTGTGGCACTACCTGGATCTTGCCTCTGGCTATGTGGAAACAATTGAAATGCTCCTTAAGTTAAACTATGCTTCATTCTCACTGTGAAATACTACTCAGCAATGAAAAAATAATTATTGAATTATGCAACACCATAGATGGATCTCAAGGGCATTGTTCTAAGTGGAAAAATACAATTTCATAAAGTCATACACTGTATGATTTCATTCAGATAGCATTTTCATTGTAAAGACAAAACAGATTACTACTTCAAGGAGTTGGGGATTATTGAGGGAAAGGTGAGAGTGTATAAGGTAGTGCCACTAGGGAGATCTTTGCAGTGAAAGAATTGTTCTGTATATTGACTATGGTGGTGGTCACATAAGTCTATCCATGCAATAAAATGACTTGAATTATATGCATACATTATACCAATGATCATTTCCTGAATTCAGTATTGTGCTATATTTATAGGACATATGAACATTGGCAGTAAATGGCTGAAAATTGTATGGGATCTGTTTATAGTGTCCTTGAAAATACCTATGGCCTTATAATTAGTTTAAAACAAAAATTTTAAAAATTAAGCCCCCAAAATTCCATATTCTATTTAAAATATCAAATCAGAAATCTATATATCTTAACAAAATACCTCAGCTTTTTGTAGTCAAGTTTCTGGAAATCAATGATAAGGATATTTCCTGCCTTCTCATCAGAAATAATGCAGGCCAGAAATCAATGGGATGATATTTTTAATATGCTGAAAGAAAGAAAAATACTGGGGCTGGGGACTTAGCTCAGCGGCATAAGTGTCTGCCTTGCAAGCGTGTGTTCGTGAGTTCAATCCCTGGTATCAATAAAAAAGAAAGAAAAAAAAATACTCATCCAATAATTCTGCATTATTCAAATTATTTTTAAATGAAAGGAAAATGTAGACATTTTCAAATAAATATAAGCTGAAAAAGCATAATGAGAACAACAATATCAATACTGTTAATGAAAATTCTTCAGAGTAACTAAAATACTATAAAAGGTTGAAATTGGAATTTACACAAATAAATAAGTGAATTAGAATGTTACACACATGTCTAGATGTTTCACTATTTTAAAAAGTTTTTGAAAGATTGTTGACTGATTTAAGCAAAAGTAATATGATATACAATTTATAACATGTTGAAGTAAAATGTATCACGGCAATATCACAAAGAAAAGCAAGTCATATTATATTCTTACATATTGCTATAAACTATTATAGTATTCACAACTTTATTTGTATGTATGTATATATTTATGAATATGTATATGTTCATATATAGTATGCACATATGCACACATACATGTGTTCTGAGACAAGCTCCATGTTTTACTGCATGATACATGGCTCAAGAAAGGCTATAAACTCCTGATTATGGAGAACATAAATAAATCCACCAAGTGACTCATAAGCATGTTTTAAATATTTTAAATTGAGTGACCAAATGCTTTTGTTTTTTCATCTCTACTTTTAAATTACATGATGTTATTCTTCCCTGATAAAGATAAAATGGAACCCATTGGTGTATTTTGAATCCACACAGCAACTATAGCCATTACATCTATCCCTATTCTACAGATGTATAACTTTCTGCTTCAGCTTCAAACTCAGCCATAGTAGCAGAACCCCAGGTAATCAGAGATGAACTTTACTGATGACCACTGCTGATTCTTTCACTTGACACAAGAGGCCATTGGAAGCAGCCCAAAGGCCCACTGAGAGAGATGGATATTATTTCCCAGAAGTAAATACAGCTTGGCTTGTACTTTGGAACTATTGATCAGTCTTGTCACTTGCATGATTTACTAGCAGAGGTTACACAGCTCCTGAACATGATCATGGCAGAGTCTTGGGGTCTCGTCACCATCTACCTTTTTGGATATCTACTCAATGCTGAATGTACAGGTTTGTCTCCTTTTCAAAAATGCATTGAAGGCTTTTGTCTTTTAGATAAAGAAATGTCTTGGGCTATCTTCACTGAATAATGACTACAAGATTTTAGAGCAATATTTAAGATTCTAGCAGTACTAGTACATGGATTAATACATGCTGGGTCTTTGTTAGCTAGGTTATTATCTTCATTTTTAAAACTAAATAGATTTACAAAATGTATGCTGTATTTTTATTTAATAGATGCTATTGAGCTTATGATTTGACAGTGCAATTCCTCGTAAAAATGATTGTCTCCTGGGTTTAGAAAAAAATGTTGAAATTGGGAAAATGGTTTGACATGGAAACAGCAAACTCACAGGGAAAAAAACCTGTTATTTTTGGTTTTGTAGACTCACCATTTTGAAATCAAAATGAGAAGCAACAAAATCACAAATGATGGTCTTATTTACAAAAAAAAGTGTTATTTAAAGATACATGGTGTGTTTTAAAATTTTAAAACTGTATCAGACATGTCTATTTTTTAATTGTATACATGTTTACACATTTAATGTGTTAGTTAAAATAGGAATATTAACCATTCATTAGTGAGTTTTTATTTATGTGAATTTTTCATTGGCTGGGAACAAATCATTTTGTTGTGATTCCATATGTCTCAGAGTTGATATTTGAGGAAACTCAATAATCAGTGGAACTCCCAAGGAGGCAAAAACAAGTCTACAAATCGATGTAAAAAGTAGAAACTTAGTTAATGCAACATATATTACTTTGTTTTCTCACAAATACAGTGACTTTATATACTCCCCAGTGGAAGGGAAGAACTTTTCCATTTGGACAAACCACATGTTCTCACAGGATGTATTTGTCACACTTGTCAACCTACTAGAATCAACTCTAGTAGCTGACAGATCCAGGATCAGAGGTGCCAACCCTAAGTGTCCCCAGAAAGCAGACTGGTCCTCTGGCTCCCACTCCAGACATGATGTCAGCTTTGCAAGCAGACTGAAATGCTTAAATAATGGTGTGAGAATGCAAAGGTTAAATTGAACTAGCAGAGTGGGTAGAGTTAAGAGATAAAGAAAATGTTTTAGAAAATTTATAAAGAGGAACATAAAGCCACGTCATTAGATATATCTCATCAGTGTGACACGTGGGAGGACAAAGAATCCAAATCCCTTCTTTAAAATAAGTGGTGAGATGCTGGTTTTAAGAGGACTGTTCTTCCTAAAAACCTCAGATACAGGAAAAACGATAGAAAGGACAAGGAGCCGGGATTTCAGAGCTGGGAAAATAATGAGTACAGATAATCCTGAAGGAAAGTTAAATATATGAACCCTATACAATATGAATTTTGAGAAAGGTGCTAGCATTTTTGAGTGATTATGGTCAGAGATAATAGGTTCTTGAGGAACAGGCTGGGGGAATCTCCCTGTATGTGAGCAGCATAGATGCAGTGCGCTGCATGGTGTTAAATGGTCATTGTGTTCTAAAAGGAGATGTATTTTCACAGCTATTGATTTTGGTGTTATTCTGTCAATTTGAAATTTTGAAATCGAAATTTTTCTGTGGAACCAATTCAGTTTTGTAAAATATATGGGTCAAAACTGTCATTCATTCATTCATTCAATGCTGAGTTAGTACTATTATAGCAGGTACTGTGGCAAGGTTCTAGGGATATGGGGAATATCCAGACTCCATTTTTGACCTAAAGCCCCATGAGATCACCCAAGAAATTTCAATATTAATATATACTACATGCTAAAGGAGCACAGAAGGAGGAACATAATAAATGGAGTAACACCTGACTGAGAGTCAGTATTTCGAGCTGAGTCTTAAGAGCTCACTATCCTTACATATGTGATCTGGGCATTCCATGGAGAGAGGGTCCCTCCTGGGCAAAGATCCATATCCACAACAATGTAAGGTATTTCAGGAACTCCATCTAGTTCAAATACCGCCTATGACAAACAAAGCAGAAGAACTCAGCAGGGCCAGTTCATCAGATAATAAAGGCCCTAAACTAAGGTGCTTGGGCACTACAATGCAGAGTGGAAGTATCAGATGTGTAAGCATAAGAAGTAGCACTGGTGACTGAGTAAAAGCCTCAGGCTGGGATATGCTAATGAACTGATGGTGGGGGACAGGATAGGGGAGAACAATCTTAAGCTTATTGTAATCATCCATGGGAAGCACAAGGACTGAAAACTGCACAGTAGCTGTACAGAGAGGAAGAGAATTCAAATGATACTAAGGAAGTAGAACTGATATGATTTAATAACAATGGGATATGGAAGATTAAGAGGAGGTATATATAAAACATATTTTGGCAGTTTTGAGTTTCATGTGATTATGGGGACAGAACAGTGCCTAAGAGTATAGGCTCAATAGTCTGACTACCAAAGTTTAAATCCAACTGAAATGCTTTTTTTATTTTAAAAACATAAAAAGGATAGAAATGATACAGAATTTCAAATAAATAGGAAATTAATGCTAGTTAATATACTGCATATTGTTATCAAGAAAGTAGTTGTTCAAATTACAAGATTTAGGCACAAAAATGATCAGACAATGAAAACACAAACTGTCTTTTTGATAAACAGAGATTAGCAGTACAGTTATCTATCTTGTATATATATACATACACACACATATATATGTGTTATATATATATTTTCCTTTCCTTCTTTTCTCCATCCCCTATTCCAGTTGTTATTTCCTTTTGAACATTATTTCCTCTTTCATTTTCACAATATCTATTGTACATTTTGGAACTTATTTATTCATTTATTATTTACACTAAGGAGACAAAAAGATATTTACACATGTGAGTGTGATTTATTTCATTTATGAGTATGGCCTCTAGCTGCATCCACTTACCTCTAAAAGCCTTGAGTTTATACTTCTTTATAACTGGGTAAGACTCCATTGTATAAAAATACCATATCTTTTTATCCATTCCACAGTTGATGGGCATTTGGGTTGTTTCCAAGATTTAGCTATTATAAATTGTGCAGCTATGAACATAGGTGCACATATACCACTGTGGTAGGATGTTTTAAATTCTTCTGGGGAAATACCTAGAAAGGAATAGCTGGATTGAGTGCGACTTCTATCCCTATATTTTTCAGAAATATTCACACTGGCTTCCACAGTGGTTGTACCACTCCACTAACAGTGGAGAAGTGTTCCTTTTTCCCCACAGCCCCACTGAAATTTATTATTGATTGATTTCTTGATGGCAGCCATTCTCTCTAGAGTGAGATGGAATCCCAGTATTGTTTTAATTTGCATTTCTCAAATGGCCAGTGATATTGAGCATTTCTTCATATATTTATTTGCCATTTGTATTTCTTCATCTGAGAAGTATGTTTTCATCTCAGATGCCCCTTTTTGGATTGGGTCTTTGAATTTGGGGGGCCTGATTTTTTAAATTCTTTATATGTTCTAAATATAAGTCCTTTGTCTAGGGAGAGTTGGCTAAAATTTCTCCCATTCCATGTGTCTTCTTTTCACTCTGCTGGTGATTCCTTTTAATGTGCAAAAAGTTTTTAGTAAGATGAGATCCCAGTTGTTGATTCTTTGAAGTACTGCACATGCAGTTTCTGTTTTGTTCATGAACTCTTCACCTACCCCTATTTCTCCAAGATTCCTCCCTACATTATCTTCCAGTAAATTTAGTTTTTGTGTCTTAGTATTTAGATCTTTAATCCACTTTGACTTTTGTTTAGTGCATGGTGATAGGCATGGGTCTAGTTTTAATATTTAGCATGTGGAAAGCCTACTTTTCTAGTACCGTTTATTAAAGATACTGTCTTTCTTCCAGTGAACATATTTGGCCCTTTTGACAAAGATAAGTTGGCTGAATATATTTCTAGTTGTGTTTACATATTCTAATCTATTCCACTGTTCATCAGGTGTGTTCTTTTGCCATTGTCATGCTGATTTTATCACAGTAGTTTTATAATATAATTTCAAGACTGTGAGACTGTGATGCCTCCTGCCTTGCTTTTGTTTCCCAGGATTGCCTTTGCCATTCTAGGTCTCTTCAGCTTCCAAATGAATTTTAAGGATGTTTTCTCTAGATCTGTGAGTTATGCTAAGAGTATTTTGATCAGGACTACATTAAATCTGTACAATGGTTTTGGGAGTATGGCCATTTTCACAATGTTGGTTATTTCTATCCAACAGCAAGGGATATCTTTCCATTTTCTGATATCCTCTTCAATCTCCTTTTTCAGAGTAATATAGTTTTCAATATATAGATCTTTTACAATCTTTATTAGATTGATTCTTAAGTATTTCATTTTTGAATGTTACTGTGAAAGGTGTTATTTCCATAATTTATCTCTCCGTGACTTTGTTATGAATGCTACTCATTACTGAGTGTTGAATTTGCCTATTAAATAAAGAAGTTTGGATCGCTCCCATCCAGAAAGACCCTGCCCCACCTCCCAAATCATCAGAGGGCACACTGGAGGTCCCTGCAGGCCTAACTGGGCCACATCCACCAAAGCCTGGGCACAGACAACTGCCTGCATTCAGACTCCATTGCTAGGTGATTTCCAGCCCACAGGGAAGACTTGGGACATTTCTCTGAGCCAGTAAGACACTGTCCAGTCTCTCAATCACTAGAGGCTACACCAGAGGCCCATGCAGGCCTAACTGAGCCAAACGCTATAATCCCCAGTCTGCGGAAAGTGGCCTGTATCCCACTGCATGAGTTGAAAGTGCATGAGGTGATTTACAGTGCATGGGGAAGCATTGGAACATCGCTCAGAGCCTGAAAATATAGGAAAATGACAAAGTGAAAGAGGAAAATGCATTCGCAAACTGCCAGCCCATCCCAAGCAAACCTAGGAGACATGGACATAGAAGAAAAGGTAAGCCATACACCTGAAATACCTGAAATGATAGCAAGTGAAGTAAAGAAACAACTCCAGGAAGCTATAAAAGAACTCAGATCAGAAATAATCTCCAAGGTAAAAGAAGAAATGATAAATGTAATGAAAGAAATGCTGGACACGTGTAAAGAAGACATAGTTAAAAAATTAGAGGAAAAATGCAAAAAGATGGAAATCCTGAATGAACCATGTAAGAAACAAACAGAATGCATGAAGTAGATTCAAAGAGATATACAAGAAATCAAAAACTCCATTGAAAGTTGGCAAAACCACCGCAATGAAAGTAAAGGTAGACTTTCAGATTTTTAAAAAAATTTTTAATTAACTTGAAGGTAGTAAAATACAATAGAACAGGATGGAATAAAGCCAATTGAAACAGTGTAGTGAAATTGGTAAAGAACTACACAGCAGGTTACTGGGATAACAGTAATAGGTACCGTAATATATCTTATTATCTTCACAATATTTGTTCATTCAATCAGGTTTAGCAAAATCAAAGGAAATACAGAATATTATAGAACTTATCAAAACAGAATATTGAATAGAGCAATACTATTAATCAGGACAAAGCAAAACAGTGATAAAAATATTTGCCTTCAAAGACATGGTATAAGAAAATCCCCCTTATTGGTTATATTACATATGGTCAACCTCCCAAGAGATGCTCAGGTAACTGGCTCTCACTTGCTAATGGGGGGGGAATGGGATGTTTGATTCTCAGCCCATGCGCTGGTAGACTCACAGCCTTTTACCAGGGGGGTGAGCTGGTTGCTTGTTTTCCCAGCACCCTAAGTTCCAACATTGCATGGATCTCAGGAGACTTTCAGATCTTGAAAACAGGATTGCAGCTAGTGAACAGGAAAGGAAAGATGTTTCAAAAATAACAAACAATAAGGAAATAACAATTGAAAAGCTATGAGATGATGCAAAGAAGAACAATATAACACTGATAGGTATAAATGAAAAAGAAGGGGACAACACAAATGATATCAAGAGGCTATTTACAAAAGTAATAACTGAAAATTTCCGAAACATGAGAATGGAAACTGACATGCAGATCACTGAAGCATATAGAAACCCAAATAGCCATAACCAAAATAAAACTACACCCAGACACATAGCAATCAACATCCCAGAAATCAAACATAAAAACAGACTACTAAAAGCTGTTAGAGAAAAGAGACAGATCACCTATACAGGAAAGCTTATCAGAATCACAGCACACTTCTCAACACAAACAATGAAGTCAAGAAGAGCATGGAGTGAAGTATTTCAAATCCAAAAGGAAATTGTCTTCCGACCCATATTGATGTACCCTGAAAAACTGTCCTTCAAAATGGATGGAGAAATAAGATACTTCCATGAGAAAGAATAGTTGAGGAACTTCATGACCACCAAACCAACCCTGCAAAGAATACTGAAAGACATTCTAGAAAGACATAGGAAAAAACCACTAAGCAAGGCAAACAGTTAAACAGAGTGGAAAGGTAAAGAATCAACAGCAGAAAGATAACATGTCAAAAACAAACCAATACACATCAGTTATAAACATTAATGTAAATGGCCTCAATTCACCAATTAAAAGAAACAGACTGGAAGAATGGTTCAAGAAAAATATCCATCCACATGCTGTATACAAGAAACCCATCTAACCAAAAAGGAAATTCATAGACTGAAAATCAAATGATGGAAAACAATAATTCATGCAACAGGAGCCCCCAAAAAAGCAGGGGTAGCTATTCTGTTTGCAAACAATGTGGATTTTAAACCAAGAATGATAAAGAG
>PVJX010039401.1:0-15780 GCA_004027295.1 Dolichotis patagonum
GAGTTCAGAAGAGGCTTTGCAATTAGACTTTTTAGAAATGCTGGAACTGATAGGATTTTCTTGATACTTAGAGATGAACTAAATGCATTTTGCATAATGAGATGAACATGAGCTTTTTAGGGGCTAGGGTGGAATTTTATGGCTTATTTCTAAAGTGTTCTCCAGAAGTCTCACGTATTCAAAAGTGGGGAGTGATAGGAGAGTGACTGAACCATGGAGGTGCTATACCCATCGGTAGATTAGTCCACTGATGGCTTCATGGTGGAATGTGCTGTTAGCCGTTGGGGTCTGGTTGAAGTTGGTCACTGGAAGTGTGACATAGAAGTGTATTTTTGTCCTTGGATTCTTCTCTTTCTGCTTCCTGGGTGCAAGAAGGTGAGCAACTGTTCTTTGTGATCCCTTCTACCACACCATTTCTGTCTTGGAGCCAGACAGATATGGACTAAAACCATGAGCTAAATAAACCTCTTCTCCTTTAAGTTGTGGGTATCAGGTATTTTGCTTCAGTGAGGCGAAAGTAACTCATATAAATGGTGATAGAAGTCAAAAGGTGAACGCAGTGGGTACTCTGTAGGTGAATGGGAGCAGCACAGAATGGAAGACACAAGTGGAAGTTCCATGGAGAGTTGGAAATGTTGTATACATTGATGTGTACAGTAACTACATGATTGTCTGTATATGTAATAAGCACACCATTATCCATGTCTATAGAATTAGTGCACATTACTGAATATAGGTTATGTTCTAATTTAAAAGAAGCCAAAGAAGTTCATCTCAATCCACTCAGTCAACATAGAGTTCCTGGCAGTACTCTAATCCATGCTTGCAGCCGGATTCTGGGAACATATGTGAAGAGGTGGAGAGCTCTTCTTTGCGTGGTCCATGGTCTCTTAGGGACAAACCAGTGTAAGCTGAACCATGAGATGACAAGGCAGAGTCTGGAGGCCCAGAGACAGTGGCAGGTTGAGTTCTGAAGTGTGAGTGCCAGTGGCCCAGGAAATAAGACAGAAAGGACTTGAAGGGCAGCAGTGGGGAGTAGCAGGGATCCACTCACAGTGTGGAGCACCAGAGAAAGGCAGGCAGAGAGAAGACAGGGACCAGATGAGGGGACCATGGCACACCTCAGAATAATGCTGTGAGCAACAGCTGGGGCTGTCCCCACATCTCTCAACTATCTATGATTTAATGTGATCCAAATTAGAGTCTCCAGACTTGAATACTAATGAAGCAATGAAGGGGCTCAGGTATGGGTGTTCTCGGAACACTCTCTTCCTGCTCACAGTCTTACCTCTGCAAGTTACAAGCAGGTCAGCAGGGAGCTGTGTTTGCAGTACGGTGTGTCTTGGGTCTGATGTCCGGCTTTTAAGTAGGATGTGTCCTAGCACTGGTAGGAGAGGCCCGGACTGCCTGGTTACAAAGCAGGTTAATAGTTCCTCTGAAAGCATAGCTGTCATGGCCAACAAAGAGTTATTACTTGTCCACATGTATTGTTTATTTCCTATTTCAATAAAGCCTAATGGAACATGGATATTCCCTCATTTCCATTTCTAGTAATTGCAGTGTCTTTGAGGTGAATAATAATGCTGTGCAATCAATAGTAATGATGGAACTACCCAGGGAAAACAATATCTCCTCTACTGTCTCGTCCTCAACATCTATCTGCTTTATTAAGTGGAAAAGTACATTTTTAAAAAGTGTTCCAGTATGGGGAACAAATCTACAAATAATTATTTAAAAAATAATCGGTGCTATAATTCAATTATGTGGCACACAATGCAGAAAAGTTCTCTTAATTACAGTAGAATTGAATAGAATATTCTTCAGCCTTAACCTTGTTATTTTTCAAGGTAAGTTATTATTATCTAAATTCTAGGATAGCTTTCAATAGCCTCTTTTTGTAGCAGTCATCTGCAGGACCATTCAGAAGAAATCTGTCTGGGACCAGATACAACTAGAGAGTCCCAAAGTTTCAAAAAGATAACTGAGGCAGTGTGTGAAAAGCAATGGGTATCAACTTTTAGGCTGTGCATCATTAAAGGAAGTGACTTTACTTTGCAGATCTTCAATGAGATAAGCCCACATCCTCAGTGAGCAAGGTGTTGTGTGACACTAAGTCCAGCCTCCTCCTGTGAGACTTCCCCCATCTCCTGTGTGCATGGAGCTACATCCAAGGGGAGAAGAAAGACATATGCTTTGCTCTCTGGGTGGATATGAAGGGCAGTCTCTGTTTCCAGGTTCTCTAACATGCCCACGTTAGAGCCCAGGCAGTCAGGCTTCTCTCATTGAGGATTGCTATTCCTGCAGCACTGTACTTTTATTTATAGTGTGTTTCAGCTTTCAGTGCCTCCTCCCTCACCCTCTCTAAATCTTGTCCTTCAAGACAAGCTGCCCAATCATAACATCCAGAAAGCCGTCCCTGACTCTGCCATCAACACTGACCTCAGTGTCTGTGGTACTTTCTACTTTACTTTGTGTAGCTTATGTGCTGTTCTTCTGCTACACCTGCTAGAAGCAAGGGTCAACTGCATGGGACCCAGGCATGGTGAGGAGAACCACGTGGGTTTGCACATTGGGAATCCAGAACCAATTTGTGAGTTGCCAGACAACCACAGACTCTAAGTCAGACAGCCTTTTACATGAGGCTCCCAAGACGTAGACCCCAAAATGCAGGTTCTCATGTAAGTTATTGATTAAGCTTTATTAAGAAAGCCCCCCCAGGGATATCCATAAGGAAATGGGTTTGGCAGGACAAGATGGCTTAGTGTTTCGGGCAATGTTACATGGAAAATGACTTCAGTCTGATCCTGCAGAGGAACTCTGCATGTAAGTTATGCTCAGAGTTGTCTCAATCCTGAGGCAAAGAAGTGGGACTTTCATATTTCTCCCATGACCAGTCATCAGCATCCCTGGGATAGGGCACATAGATAACCAGATATCTCCATGCCTGAATCTATGGGCACAAAACAGTTCTCCAAATAGTAGACTCATGGGTTGACATCTAAAAACCAGAGCCAAGGAGGTGAACTCCTGTCCCTCTGGCTACCTGAGAGTAAGCCTGCCTCCCTAATAGACAGTGTGATAGTTTTACAAAGTAAGTCCAAAAAGGTCTTACTGACTTACACAAATAATGCTTTCAAGATTAGCTGAATAGTTAGAGGTGAAGTACTTTTAGTTAGACTCCGAAGAGCTGTTCAGTCAAACTCAAGGGCCATAAGATGCATGTGAGTGGGCTCAAGAATTAAGCCTAGTATATTTATGCCAAATGTTTTCATAGCAGTCATCTCAAGAGTCATGGTTTGGTTAGAGACCTCTTCCTGGCTCTTGCCCTAAAACTTGGAGAAGGCTGAGCCACAATCTGTTCAGCATATGTCCCTTGAACATGTTGATGGTGAGCTGATGGTGATTGCAACCATTAAACATCCTCTGAGGTTTTGTGAGCTGGTCCAGTCCTGTCTCTTTAGGAATTAAGCCAAACCCCTAAAGAGTCAGTTAGCTGACCTGTTTTAGTGATGTGAATTACAACTACAAGACACTTTCCTGTTACCAAATGTGGTCACTGAACTTGCTGGAGGCTTTTCCAATGCTCTGACACCTACCACAAGTTAATAAAGTCAGCAAGGTACCATAAAGAATTGCTCTCATGGTTTTCCAAGGATGTTCTTGTTGAGGTTGAGGAAAGGACAATCAAGCACCAGCATCCCTTAGGCACCACCTTTATAGCAGGCCCAGGGCTCTGACACAGTAACTCATTTCATCACCCAACACCTTGCATAGATTTTTTTCTCAGCACATTGCTATTATCTCTAATTGAATGTGGAATAGAAAATATGAATTTTGCAGTTATTCTGAGGCTGTGTATACCTATGAAGCTTTTTTTTCTGCAGCTGTAGATTATTATGAAGATTGATTGAATTTATCATGAGAAGAGCATCTTTGAGCATGGCATGGTAGATGAGCAATAATTTTAAGCAGAGGAAAATAAATCTATTTCCTAACCCACAGTAATGCAAAGATGGTGAGTATAATTCAAAGGCAAAGTCATCCTTTAGGAAGCGTTCCCACAAGACACGAAGAGGGAACTCCTCTTCTTTTGGGTTCTTTGTCTATATGTAAGCATCTCACAAGTGACAGCAGAATGAGTTAGGTAGCATGGGAAGAGGCTCTAAAAGTGAAAAGCACCATGTCAGTGCATGTAAGAGCTCTTTCTTTCAAGATGTAAAAAACTGAGGCAAGTCTGAAAGGAATGCCGCCGATCATAAGACTTCTTTACACATTTACTGATATTTCCAACCAGCAATCATCACAATGAAATAGAAAATATTCAATATTCAAGTAGAAGTCATCATTCTAGTTATGATAACTTGACTGGTTGGTTATTGTATTTAATGCACACATTTCCTGTGTGGAAATTGTGTTCCCCAAATTGACCCCGCCAAGTGTTCATGGCTGACCTTCATGGCCTGAACACATGAGCAGCACTATAATTCTGTGTCTCATGACAGAAAGGGAGAAACTGAGACCAGAAACAGTAGGTGACTTGGATGAGGTCACTGAGCTACTAGTAGAAGAACCAGGGTTTGGATCAAGATGCAACTTACTCAAAATCAGCTATGGTTTCTTCCCCTGTCACTCCTCGGTCTTTCATGAAACTAAGTAGAAGCAATAAAAACAAGGAATTTCATCCTTTACTCAGCTTCAGCCTCTCCTCCTGCATCCACCCATCCTGCTCCATCTAGAAGGGTAGATAGTTGATGGTATTTCCATCAAGAAGCAGACTTGATAACTTCTCTAAATACTGCTGCTATCAAAATTAATGAGGAAGAATAAAGAAGGAGGTTAGAGGATTTGGAGTTGATGTCACCTTGAACTCCTAGCAGTTGTGATCACTGGTTTAGGTAGACACATCATGTCTCTGCTGAGAATTTATACACATTTGGATGTCTGCATTACTTAAACTCATTCAGTTTGAATTTCACAACTATAAAACTAGTTACGCCTAGTGAGTAGCTTCATTTGCTAATGAAAGAACAGACTTTTGTGATTGTTTGTATGTTGTTTCCCCTTCCCAAAATCTGCACATTGAAACCTAACAGACAAGGAGACTCTATTAGAAGGTGTGAACTTTGAGCAATGATCATTAAGTCATAAGGACGGGGCCTTCATAAATGAAATCATTGCCCTTATAAAGAAGCCTGAGAGTATTTCCTGACTCCTTTCCTCTTCTACCATGTGAGAACACAGAGTTGGCACCATCTACAAGAAATAAATCCACATTAAATCTTCTGTTGCCTTCACTTTGGACTTCCTGGACTCAAGAATTATAAGAAATAGATTGTTTTGTTCCAGCAGCCTGAATAGATTAAGACACTTTTCAATGAAATAAATAATTAACCTGAGGGGGTGTGGGCAAAAAGAACACCAAATAACCTGCCAGTCACTTGACCCTTCCTGCTTGGGCATTTGCTATCACCCTGGCACCTGCTCTTTGGTGTGCCTGGGACCTTGGTGAGCAGAAGTGACCTCAGAGATTCAAGGATAAATGATCACCAAATGCATGGCACTCATACTGACGCGACTGGAGGCAATGGTGCACCACACCATTGGCTGTTTGGTGAGCCAGTGCAAAGTGATTATTCTGCTCTTGAGGAAGGAAATCACCCAGGGATGCTGCTGAACAATTATCTAGTGGGAGCATGCTATGGAGTAATTCCTCTTAAATTATTATTTTGTTGCATGACTATCCAATGGTGCAGATTTTGTTCCTGCTAGGATAAGAGATCAAATGCAGATCTCTTCCTAGGTCTGATGGAAAGGAATAACCATGGGGAGCAGGCATCACACTGCACTGGACCAGAGGTACCAGATTCCACTCTCAGCAACCAAGTGGTTATGCTTGTGAATTTCAAGTCAAAGTGAAGTTCCCGCCGCTCTGTGGGCTGTAATGGACTCCTCTGGACATGTTGAGTATCTCTATGGCACTTGCTCCTACCTGGGCCAAAGTTTCTGACTCCAGATTTACAGACCCACAAAATGGATCCATCAGCCCCTCATAACCCAGTTCTTAGCCTCTTATGCACACACCGCAGGGACTCATCGGAGAGGATACATGTTCTTTACTGAGCTGGTGTGTGAATCATTTCTGTGGGAGATGCTGGGCTTGATACTGGATCACAGTAGGTCTTTCATTCTTAGCTTGCTTCAGAGTTGTGAATTCTGCACTCACTAGGGAATTTCAGGCAATCCTAACCATGGATCTCATCTCATTTTGTCACAAGGGAGGCTGACAAAGTACACTACTATTATCTTCCATTTAGCCTCTTCACTCACATAAACAGTTTCAGGCAACTGGGCTCAGGGAGAGAGGGACAGAGTCTGGGCTCTGGCCAGGTGAACTTGGGTGTGAACCTAGCTCCCGCATGGGCTCTTACATATCCCTTGACCTCTCTGAGCATTGACCTTTCACTGTGCCAGGAGCTTCCAAGCATCACTGGTAAGTGAATGAGACAATGAATGAACATCGCTTAGTGACCACATAGTTGGCGGTCCAGTGATTAGTAAGCATCCAATCCTCATTCACAGGACATTTGTGCAGTTCCAGTATAGGTTTCTTGTTAATTTCCTTGGCACGTCTATCTATGAACACAAACTTAACAGTATGCATATCATTTACTGGCTTTGAGGTTTAAATGTATTCCTTCCTATTTGTAAAGGTGGTTACTTTATTAACTAAAAGTTAGTTACCAGTTAAATAACTGTTGCTTGATTAACTAACTTGTATATTTTTCTTTTTGTTTTCTTCTCTACCACTTAAGCAACAATAAGTTCCCCCCAAATCCTTGAGATAGGTATAATTATGGTTACTATTTATTAACAAGAAAACAGACTCAGAGAGGTTAAGGAACTTTGCTGGGGTCAAATAGCTAGTGAGGAATGAGGCTGGGATTTGAATCTAGGAGTATGTGCTTTCGCTGAATACCTTTTTAGTTTTTATTTTTTTCTGGTACCAGGTATCGAACTCACGACCTCACATTTGCCAAGCAGGCATTTACGCCGCTCAGCTAACCCCCAGCCCTTAATACCTCTTTAGACTATAGAGTAAGAAACACTATGGGGTACATGGTGTGGAACTGCTTTTCATATAGTTCTAGTTTCCTCCAATGGTTGGTGTGATTCTCCATTGGCTCAAAAATTGGAGCTATGTACATAGAATTTCACTCAGTTCATGCAGAAGGAATTGTGGCTTAATTTCCTCCAGTTCTGCCAATGCACCACAAGTTTGGGCCAATCTGCCCCAAGTCAGCATTGGCCATTAGATTTCTGTTAATTAATATGAAGTTTAATCTTCTTTGATTATAAACATTGATTGTCGCTGATTTCTCAACCTTCTCTGCCAGCGGGTATGCATCTGAGTTCCAAAACACTCAAGCTCTGTCGTGCCAGGAGAAAGGTGAAATGAAACATTAAGCTAGGTTTATGGTCAATTTAATTAATGCAAATGTTCAGCTCGGTTCATTTGGCCCAATAATGCTTTCTAATAAAGCTATTGAGGACAAACACTTCTTGACTGTTTATTTTCTATGTCCTCTTTTTAAAAAATACTTTCTGCAAGAAACTAAGTAACATGGCCCAAAGGACACAATTATGTTATAAGCTGTATCCAGGGAAAACACACCTCTTGCCTAAACACTTGAAAACAGGCATTTCTCAGAAAAGAAAGAGCAAACTTGTGAATTGGCAGAGTTGACAGTGGAAGACAGATATGTGCATGTCTATGTGGTGTGGAGTTTGTACATGAAAGAAAGAGAGAGAGACAGAGACAGACAAAAAGAGAGAAGAAAGCAAAAGAGAAGAGGTGCTGTGGAAGGTTACCCACTAGTAGTTTTATCAGCAGGTATATTGATCAAAGGTTTCTCTAATTAATCAACCTAAAGACAAGCAGCTATTAAATAACAATACTTAAGCCTTCTAGGACCTAGAGCTCTACAACATATATTATGTCATTTGGTTGCTTCTTACAACAATCAAGGTAGTTGCATACTGTATGTTTTACCCTGCCCTTCTAGGAAACAAGGCACTGAGAAGTCAAGTGGGTTGCAGGTCAAGACACAGCATTAGAGCCAAGATTCTGGCTCTGTGCTCTGCCTTGGGGGTGCTGTGTGCATTTGTGCATACTGCAACCTGTTTCTTACAGGCCAAATCAACACAGTAGATACTGAGTCAGCTCAGAGGCTGTGCTTCTTTTAAAGGTTGCACAATGACACATCTTTTTGCCATGCCACTTGCCTGTGGGTGGTATCTGCCCAGAAGAACCATCATTCTCCAATGTTCCCCAAAAGCCACATGGAGGCTCATAGCATCCAAGCTGGTCTGCCCAAAAGATTCCATCACTGCATCATTATACTATAAAGTGTACATGGTTCTCACTCTGGGACTTCCTGAGTTTCCTCAGGAGAAGAGCTGTGTCCCTAAAACCCAGAATGAGATGTGTAAAGGTGAATGAATGAAGAATGAGTGGATGAATGCACAGGTACATATCACATGTTCTTTTCTCCCCAGCCAGCCCTGAGAGATCCCTCCCTTTTCTGAAGACCTGAGTTTTCCAGGGTCCCTCCATGAGGAGTCTGATATTTATCTGCACACTTAGGAGACTACCTTTTTCTACACATTACGTTAGGCGAGGGAAGCCCTTTCTGCACCAAGTTCAAGAGTTTGGCACTGTTATGTTTGATACAGTGCATCAACTTGAGAAGTCTAGAAGCTTAACTAAGTGACTCAGAAGTTCTACATCCTGGAGTGTGGAGGACAAGCCATTACTACTCTAGGATGGTGTTCATTGTGTCAATTTGAGAAGGTCAGAAATTTAACTAAGTGATACAGCAGAGCGCCAGGGTTGTTTCTTTGTAACATCCCTGCTCAACCTGTGCAAGAGGAGGATACACAGATGGTGTAAGTGCAACACCCACCCAAGGGGTGTAGCCTGCTTACAATGTAAGGGAGGAAAAGAGACTTGCTCTGTTCCCCTTTTATGCTCTTGCTGCTTTGTTGTCTTCTGCCACCTTGAAGTATTGCCCCTGTGCCATGCCACCCTGCCTTGGAGTTAGATGATTATGGACTGAAACCTCCACACACTGTGAGCTAAATAAACCTTTCCTTCCTTCATTTTGAGTGTTGAGTATTTTGTCTCAATAGTGAGAGAAAAGTAACCAAGATAGGCACCAAATACCATTTCCTTCCCCTTTTCTTTTGCCTCTAATTCATTCTTCATTTTTATATCACCCATTTTAGGAAAAAATGGTAAGCTTTGCAATAGAAGCTAACGGATATAAATGTAGTTGTAATTTCACTTAACAGAGTCAATTCAAAATGGCAATGCTATCTAGAAATGCAGTCTTCTCCGATATTGGCT
The DNA here is from genome assembly GCA_004027295.1 of Dolichotis patagonum. NCBI lineage: Eukaryota > Metazoa > Chordata > Mammalia > Rodentia > Caviidae > Dolichotis > Dolichotis patagonum. The sequence continues at coordinate 9,407 of PVJX010039401.1, forward strand.
GAGGCCTTTCTTCTCTCTGTACTATCTTTCCTGTGTACTGGCTTAGGAACCATTCTACAGTTTTCACATCACCAAAGCTCAGTGCAAATTGAAGTTGAGGTATTAAAAAGGCAACAGTTCCTTCCTTCAGCCAAACTAGAAATCACTGAAGTGTTTTCAACTTTGTGAGGAAATACCTCCAGAATTGTGCGTGAAGGAGGCAATCTAGTGATTTTAGACAATCTTCTCCTGAGAAGGTAGGTAGGTATATTTCTATGGAGGAAATTGCACCTATTGTCAGCTCCTTTCAGTAATTGCTGTTGTCTGAATCTCTCTTTGTTTTGTAAGGTCCTGCTTTTCTTCCTGACACTCAAAGATTTGCATCAGACCAAGGAATTGGCATCTAGGTAGAGATTATTAGACTTGGACAGAGGTACTCTACATCAGAGACACTTTACAGAATAGGGTTATATAGCTAGGCTTGCTCCAAATCCACTTTTATCTGTATTTGCTCCTTTAGTTGAATTATAATCTTTTTTCTCAAGGAAAAATACATGGCTCAGGTGGGTGATAGACATTCAATGAAACTTTGGTTGACTGAGATGATGAATCAGTGTGATATAACAGATACAAAAAAACCACTTTGCCACAATTCTCCCTCCACCTGATGATCTGATACGAACATGGTCTATATTAGGATTAGGATTCCCAAGTACAGCTGGTTTCCAACTCTTGCAGGTCTAATCCAGGAATGAAAAATATAGGTCTCAGTTATTACAATTGTCCCCATTTGTACTCATGTCAGACACTGTTAGTTGACCATAATTGTGCTCTTTACTGAGTTAGCCTCAGCCCTGGCATTCTTTCCATACAATGTTCCAAACAATAAGTAATAATCAGAGTTGGCACATAAAATACCATAGCTCACTTCATGCTTGTCATATAAAGAAAAATAATTGGTAACATTCACATCCAGGTAGAACAACAAGTGGATATATGGGCTGCACATCTATCTAAACTTACTCTGAAGGACAATAACTCATTAGACTAGTCAGGATCCTATGTCGTGAACATGAGTCCAAATCTAATTTCTCTAGGCTTAAGGCCTGGCATAAACAAAAGGAATAAAATTAAAACATACCTGGGGGAAATGCAGGCATATTTTTATTTATTCTACTCAAGGCAGAATGTCTACTCAAGGCAGAATGACCTACTTAAAACCCATGGCGACCTTTAGGAACAGTTATGTAAACAGGATACCAATGGTGCATTTTCCAATTCCTCTCTCCGGTAGCTGAGAGTTGGAGTTTTCCTTCGGGCAAGCACATAAGCCTGTTAAGCAAGGTATTCTGTAAACTTAGAAGAAGGAAAGTTGGAATAGCTTATCTAGTTTTACAAGAATATCAAAACTAAGCTTTTATATTATTAATTCAGCACTTTATTTCAAGTTTCTGTTATTTTGTATCTCACAGCAACAGTGGGATTGCCAAAGTCATTCTACTTTATTTCATTTTCTGCCTATTTATGCTTTTTATTGGTTTTATTCATCTACATGATTAAGAACTTTAATACTTCTCCTCAAGAAAAAATATCTTCTCTGCATTCTCTCCTCACATCAGAGTGCTCACAGGACAATGTGCAGGCAGGTGACCCAACACAGAGCATGGGGGAGAGACCAAACAGAAAAGTCACCCTCAGCATCCCAGAGCCTCAGTTTGCAGCGCTGAGCCGTGGTGTCAGAAACAAGACTGGAAGATCTGTGAGGAATATCATGAATCACAGTTGATCTGTGCTGCACAGATAAAACAAAGTTGACGTCTAGAACTGGCTTAGGCTACCTAGCAAGAGTCCCAAAACTCTAAGGCCTAAACCGTCATATTCCTAGGGCAAGAATACTTTCTGATTTATCAGCTTGGATTGCATTGGGGAGACCCAGAATGGCATAAGTGCTCCTTTCTGCCTAATTGTTCTCAACCAGAATCTCCTTTTGATCATTAACATTCTTGCTAACCTACCAACGTCCTTCTTCAGGAGCTCTATACAGGAGTGGGAAGAATGGTAAAAATCTCCCCTTATCTAAGAAACCTCAAAACACTGATAATTTTATTTTTCTTTCTGATAAAACCAGCTTTTATTTCAGAGTGGTGACAGAAGAAACACTTTTACAATTCAATGCCAATGGAAAGTACAAACTAAACTCAAACTGATCGATGGGGTTAAGCCACCACAGTGATTACTTCTTTTGACCAAAAGCTCATTTTCTTGAAGATTGGCCTCCTTCAGCCCTTGATGCTATGCACAGTTGAAGCGTAGAACTTGATCCTAGGGATCCTGGGCAGTGCTAGGCCCTTTGAGTCTTCTCTTCCCTGCTGAGAATTTAGTTCACATCTTTTTTCTCCCACAAGAGTGTAAATCTCTGGAGCGGGACTCCTCTGTGCTCCCATAGCCCCTGCATGTGTTCCCAGTAGAAATACCTATTATTTGCAACTGCCTTGGTTTCTACATTAGTCTCCCTAACCTGAAGGGTGGTGTGATGCATGGTTGTCTGAAGTGAAGTTTCACTCCATGGGTCTAGTACCTGACTCTGTCATCTTCTGAGTGAATGTAGGCAAGTTTTCTGAATTCAGTAACTTCCTCTAAATGATGAAAACAGCAGGAGGAGTCCTCAGAGGGTCATAATGCAAAACAAAGAAACTGACATTAATATTCTACACCAGTGGTGGTGAACCCATGGCACACATGCCTCAGTGAGCGGTTTGTTATTGAAAGCGCTAAAAGGTTCGCCATCACTGCATTATACCAATGTCCAGCACATATGCAACACTTCGTAAGTATTGGGGATTGAGACGGAGGACTATGAGCTTCTTGAAGGCAGAGGTCTGTAAAAGATGCTTCTGTAATCCTGGCAACTAGTCTGGCAGAGAGAAGCTCTCAGTAAGTGTGTTAGACACATACCTGTACACTTACCTCTCTCTCACTGGCCTGCCTCTTAAGTAATAACCACTGTTCAGTGAGAATCCCCGTTTGTACACTCTCTATAATCCACTGACCAATTATCATTTCTCATGCTCTAGGGTCACGTATCTTAGAATCTGGAGAATCTCTCTTGCTGATACGTCAGTGGAAAGCAATGTAAAAAATCATCATTAACTATAGTCAACTCTCATTTTCGGCAGTAGTTATAGGCTATACATTCACTGTAAATGTGGAATGAGCAGATACTGAATCATCAATCCTGGGAAAAGATGGGATTAACATATTCAAGGCTCTGGTTATATTTTTGTCAACTGATCATTATATAACTTGTTATTACTAGTATTTACTATGTATGTTTCTATTTGAAGATACCTTATATAATATATACTGTCAATTCATTAACATTGAAATCACCACAACAGAAGTGCATAAGTCATGCCTGCAGGAATCTCATCTATAAGATTTCTCCATAAGGCCCATCACAGGCTTCTTTTTTCCTTATAAACACTAGACAGCACTTTAACCTTCTGCTTGAAAGCAACACACCAACAAAAGAAACACTAGTACAAAAAAATGTAGGACTAATTAGGCAGTGAAAAGACACACTTGCTGTATGAGAGCTGCAATGAAAAAGCAGAGCCTCACTACATTTGTTCTCAGCGGAAACCATGCATGTAAGTCAACTCAAATTTCTTACCGCTCTGCATACTTCCATGAACGATTGAGAAAGAACTACAAGTACTAATACTAGGATCAAAAGTCATTTGAACAAGTAAGAAATTTGGAAAATGCAGAATCCAAAAATACTGAGTATCACTGTATGTGATTTTGCAATATAGAAAGAAAATACTTTTATGGCACTCAGAATACATGCTTGCAGGACTCCAGCCCCAAATGTTTTTAGACTGCCTGAGTTTACTTTAGACTGAAAATATCAATAAAGAGCTAATGTGAATTTTTTTTGTTTAAATAAGGAGTCAGTTTTATGGAAACAGAATACTTAAATTGAGCTAGTTGTTCCAAATTAATGGACAAAGATGACTTATCTACTTGCAGCCAAAGAAGGAAAAAGAAAGCAATGTATTTTTTTTTTCTTTTTTAAGAATCTACTCTCTGGTGCAAGTAGTAACTGGCTTTATACAGTTTTTCTGTCTCGTTAAGTCTAGTTAATTGGAAATTATTAGCAGATGAAGCTATAGAGGCTCAGTCTCCCAAGCCCTAAAGCTCACCTCTTGGAACTCGGTACCCCACAAACTGGTGAGCAACCACTGTACCCTATGAGAATGGTGCCGTGACTGACTGCCCTGTCCACATCTTCCAGATAGCTGTCCATGTATGACCAGGACCAGTCCCAACAGTCTACACAGCTCTACTGTCTTCAACCCAAGCTTCCTCTGTCAGCTCTAATCACCTACAATAATATCCCCATACCTGGATTCCATGAAAAGAAATTACCTTTCTTTCAGTATTTTCTACCCTGAACCAAATTCATGTTGACCTGAATCTTTTTACTGTTGCCTCTGCAACTCAGTTCATGGATACTTTACTCGCCTGTATTCTTTACTTCACCAAACTGTTTCTTCCTCTTCATGACCAAATCAGGCTCTTCTTGGAGGACATCACTTTCCTTGAAGTGTTCTCATTGGGAGGTTTATTTGTTTATTTATCTATCTATTTATTTATGCAAATACCTCAAGGACAATTCAAACTATTTCCTTCCCTTCTTTCTTCAAAACTCCTGGCTTATTTCAAGTTTATTCCAGTGAACTTTATAACTCACTTGCTGTGGTTCTTAGCTACTCATCTCCTGTTTTCTGAAGAAGGCAGCTGCAGGCTCACTGTCGCCATTCTCCATCCCATCATTCTTTGGAAGAAACTTGCCTCTTCCTTGGCTTTTTCCTCACCCAAAACCTTCATTCTCTTCAGTCACAACTGTCCATTCTCATGGTCACACCAAAGACCCTGCCATTCCTGATAACCGCACTACTTTCGTACAGTAGATGGAAAGTCTTCTGCTTTCTTCACACCATCCACCATGTTTCACCTTTACTTTCCTTAGTAAAACAATTTTTCCTAATCAATGGGACCCTTAGAAAGGCCCAATTACTTTGCCACAATCTTATTTTCCATCACCATGGTTATTTGTTCACATTCATTTTAAGAAGTCAAAGTTATAATTCACTATTTAAACATTTTCGTTTTCAACATTCTTAACTCTCTTCTACCTTTCTTTATCTGGGCAAACACCACCCATGTATACGCACTCCTCTCCTCTGTTTCCCTTGAGCAGGTGAGCTTGTCGGGAGCAGCCCTGCCATGCTGTGCCCCATGATAAGGAAAGATGTGTCTTTATTCTCCTCAAAGACCAGTTATTCACCTTCTCTCCATCAGTCCTTTTGCTTCCACATAACACATTTTTTGTGCTCTACTAGATCATGTCCAGCAGCATAACTATCATTTAAACAATATATAAACACAAGACCCTGCAAAGGTTTTCCTATGACCTTCATTTTCTAAATGGATAAACTGAACCTGAGGGACATTAAGAAACTTACTGAGGTCATACAGCTCTTCAGGCAGAATAGGGTGATTTCAAAAGCTGTAGTTTTTCTAGCATCGTTCTAATTAACCTGACTGCATGATTGACTGAAATAACTCAATAATAATGATAACTAATAGATCACACTCTAAAAACAGTTTTCGTAGCTAAGATAAGCACTAAGCAGTACAAGGAGGCCAAGATAAAATTATAAAAAGGATTGACCCTAACATATGAGCCAATCATATGGAATAGATACCAAATTTGTGAGGTAATCTGTTTACTGCCAAAAACATATCCATGTGTGTGGCTTACTGTTTCTTCCACCTAGAAAGCCATGACACCACATGTATATCAAACGCATTAGTGAGCTAGTAGGTTCTGTGTATAGATTTTGAAGCAAAGATAATTACAGATGCCCTTTCTTGAGTATCCTTTATCATCAGAGAATTTTAGCATTTCTACCAATTATACGGCAAATATCCAAATTATGAAAATTTCCAACATGTTGTTAAAACCCAAAGAGGTCTTGCATCCCACAGAAAACAGTTCAAAGACATTAAGAAGGACTTTTCCACAAAAGATGTTAAGTGAAGGATGGGTATGAACAAGGAGGAATTAATGAAATTTAACTGTGAGTGAAAAATTCATCCTTGGTTCCGCTATGAACAGAACACATATCACAGTCACAAGTGAGAAACGAGAAACCTCTCACCGAAAATCTGACTTCTCATTCTTATGTGACACATTTATTGCTTTTCCAAGAATTTGACGAAAGACAGCCAGAGGAAGAAAAAGAAGACAAATGAATTAGAAATTACCTCATCTATAATCTATGCCCACATGAGGAAATAATGCTTTCTCAAAAGCTAGGTCATGG
>PVJX010039402.1:0-15795 GCA_004027295.1 Dolichotis patagonum
GGAGACGTGGAGAAGGTAAGGGATAAACATAGATTCCCCTAAGAAGTTCTATCTCAGCTCAGAAAGGACATAAAGTCCCACACTTCATGATGAGTGATTAGGCCTAGCAGGTATGGCTTTCCGAGGTAGCTGATCTGAAGGTTCTGGCATTGAATCCAGTGGTCTGTTTGGGCCCCTACTTACTGCCTAGTGGTCTGTGTGCTGTTTTATTTATCAATGTGAGCAGGCATGTGCCTTGTTTTAGATTGTCGTCACTGTCTGGGGATTATGGACACAAGGGAGAGGCCCCTGGAGCTGCAATGGGGAGCACCTCACAAATCCACAGTCTAGAAAGTTGGTTGGAGAGGACTATGACTTGCTGGATTTCAAGACTGCACATCTTTCATGACAAAACTCTATGGAAAATTGGAATAGACAGTCTTTATCTCAATCTGATAATGGCCATCTATGACAAACCAATAGCCAACATCATACTAAATGGACAAAACTGAAGTTTTCACTCTAAAATCAGGAACAAGACAAGGATGTCCACTGTTTCTACTCTTATTCTACATAATCCTGGAAACTTTAGCAGGATCAATTAGATAAGAGAAGGAAATAAAAGGAATAACATTAGGAAAAGAAGAAGTTACATTATCATTATTTGCAGATGACATGATATTCCTCTTAAAAATTTAGTAACTGAAGATGAGATGAAAGTGAAAAAGTGAAATAAAGGATCCTATTAAGGAGCAAAAAAGAAATTGTTAGTATTAGATAAAAGAAACAGACACTTGAGTGTGGTGGCACATGCGTGTAATCCCACCTGAGGCAGGAGGACTGCAGTTCAAAGGCAACTTGTGCTACATAGTGAGTTCAAAGCCAGCCTGAGTTAAAAATGTGAGACCCTGTCTCAAAAAAAAAAAAAAAAAAAAAAAAAAAAAAAAAAAAAAAAAAAAAAAAAAAAAAAAAAAAAAAAAAAAAAAAAAAAAAAAAAAAAAAAAAAAAAAGAGAGGGAAAATGGGTCCTGAAAATCCTTTTGTATCTCCAAATGAATGGTTATTAAATCTAGCAGTCTTTTAGTAGAGTTTTTTGGGGATTTCTATGAGGAATTCAACATAAAAATGGAATATTAAAAGCCATTACAGAAATAAAGGAAAATATATTAGAAATACAGTAGACTTCTCAACACAAATCTTAACGGTCAGAAGAGATTGAAATGAAGTGTTTCAAGCCCTAAAAGAAAACACTCCCTCCCCCTAGACTACTATATTCTGTAAAACTCTTTCAAAATTGATGGAAAAATAAGACAGTTCCATGATAAGGAACATGTAAAAAAATTCATGACCATCAAATCTATACTGCAAAAAAAGAAAAATTCTCAATCAGATCTTAAAAAGAGACAAGGAAGTTAATAATGCAAAGAATCAAATAGAATAAATACACCAGGTAGTGTAAGTAGTTAAATAGAAAGAAATAAAAAGGAAATGGCAACAGAAAAAATAACAAAATGATAAAAATAAGTCAATACCTTTCAATAATAACTGTAGTTGTGGATGGCCTCAGTTCCCTAATCAAAATACACAGATTGGCAGAATGGGTCAAAAAAGAAAGCCTAGAAGGCTTCCTGTTGTGTTGATGGGAAAGGGCTAAGGAGAGTGAGTGGTGCTGCGGGTGGGTCAGGCTTTGTCTGTTTAATTTATTCTTTTGAAGAACCAGATCTTCAATTCACTGATTCATTTTATTGTTTTTTAGCCTCTGTTTCATTGATGTCTACTTAGATGTTTATAATTTACTTGCTTATTATACTAGGTTTGGATTTGTATTATTTTTGTTTTTCTTGGACTCTGAAGTACATCATGAGGTTAGTCAGGGTCACTTGTGTTTTTTAAAGCAAGTCAATCAGGAGGTAACAATGGTACATACATTGCACATTGTCATCCCCAAATCATTCACCCAGAGCACAAGGACATCTGCATTCAACTGTCCAAACAATATGAGTACAAATCTTTCTCTTCAATGAATTCAGAGAAATCAGTAATAGAACAATCTTAACTATTTTAATATACATATACATACACATATACATGCTTTTCTTTCAGCTCGTCACACTAATGAAACAATCCAATGTTTACACATGTATGTCTGATTTATTTCATTTATGAATATGTTCTCAAGGTATATCCATTTACCTATAAAAGTGTCCAGTTTATCATTTTATGGCTCAGTAGTACTCCATTGTATAAAAATACCATATCTTTTTTATCCATCCCTCATTTGATGAGCGTTTAGGTTGTTTCCAAGATCTGGCTATTATAAACTGTGCCGCTATATACATGGGACCACATATATCACTGTGATATGATGTTTTTAATTCTTTTGGGAAGATACCCAGAAGGGGAATAGCTGGGCTGAATGGGACCGCCAATCCTAGTTTTTTGAGGAATCGCCACACTGATTTCCACAGTGGTCACACCAGTCTGCATTCCCACCCATAGTGGAGAAGGGTTCCTTTTTCCTCACAGCCACTCCAGCATTTGTTATTGCTTGATTTCTTGATGGTAGCCGTTCTTTCTGGGTGGAGGTGGAATCTTGATGTTGTTTTAATTTGTATCTCTCAACCAGTGATGTTGAACATTTTTTCACATATTTATTTGCTGTTTGTATTTCTTCATCTGAGAAGTGTGTGTTCATCTCAGACGCCCATTTTTGGACTGAGTCTTTAAATCTGGGAGGACGATTTTTTGGAGTTGTTTTTATGTTCTTGATAGTAATCTTTTGTTTGAGGAACAGCTGGTAAACATTTTTTCTCCCATGTTGTGGGTTGTCTTTTCACTCTGTTGGTGGTTTCTCTTGCTGTTCAAAAGGTTTTCAATAGGGTGAGATCCCATTTGTTGATTCTTTGGGATAGTTCCTGTGCAATCTGGGTTTTGTTCATTAAGTCTTTGCCTACACCAATATTTTCAAGTGTTTTACCTCCTCTATCTTCCAACAGATTTAATGTTTCTATTTTAATATTAAGATCTTGTTTTCTATTTAATAATTTTTTCATGAAATATAATGCACATAAAGAAAGGTACCTAGAGGCACATGCCAACAAGCCCCATTCAACTTTATGTAGGAGTTATTCATTTTGTTTTAGGATTTTACCAATTGTATGTTTATCTCTGTAATATAGTTTAGTCTTTTTTGAACTGCGTATTTATACAAATATACATTTCTCTCTATCTAATTTTTAATATTACATTGCATGTATATCTTTCAGCTATATGAATTTTATTAATGAAAATGATAGGGTAAGAAAATCCCACAATACTAGCCAGGTGTGGTGGTGCATGTCTGCAACCCTAGCACTTGGGAAGTTAGGGCATTGTGAATTTGAAGCCATCCTGGGTTACACAGTAAGTGTGAGGGGAGATGGGGAGAAAGAGATAGAAAGACAGAGACAGAGACACACACAGAGAAAGAGAGACAGAGAGAGAGACACAGAGAGAGAGAGAGACAGTCAGAGAGACAGACAGACAGAGAGAGACAGACAGACAAGACAGAGAGAGACAGAGACACAGAGAGACAGACAGAGACAAAGAGAAGATCACTATTCTGCAGAAACTGTCATAGTCAATTTTTTCAGAACTCTGGAAATTAACTAAAGGTTTTCTGCAAGCTGAAAAGCACTTATTCAAGAAAAAGTATTGAATCTCAAGAACTTTATGATGTTTTAACTTGCCCTATTCCCATCAGTCTTTCTCCAGTTTCCTGGTAGCCTTGAAAACTAATAGTTACTAATCCCAAAGACACCTAGGAACCCAGAAAATCACCAGGCAGGGAAGAACTCGGTTAGAGCTCCTTCAAAGCTTACTTGTTATAGAATTGTTATTGTTTGATCTCTCTGGTGCTTCCCTGGATGACCTCAGTGGTAAGGCTGCCTTTACTTGACTTGACTAGGATCTTTTCCTGGCTTCTGGGTGTCTGTTGAAAATAGAGATAATTGTGGCCAGGCATGGTGGTGCATGCCTGTAATTCCAGCACTTTGGAGGCTAAGGCAGGAAGATCATGGTGAGTTCGAGGCCTGGGCTACAAAGTGAGTTCAAGACCAGCCTGAACTGCATAGTAAAACCCTGTCTCAAAAAAGACAAATAAATAAATAATAAAACATTGAAAATAAAGAAAACAGATAATTGCTTAAATTCATTGCTATTTGTAGACAAACAGCAGGTGCTGGTGATGAAGCTCAGTGGTATAAGGCATATATGAGGCCCTGGGTTCTATCCCCAATACCATCACACAAGCACACAGAGCATACAGCAGGCTAATCTAAAGCTTAAACAAAATGCTAGGCAATATGTTTATAGGAGATTCGAAAAGCTCCAACATTTTCTGGGAATCTAGTATTATTAATTTTTTTCAGTACTGGGAATCAAACCCAAGGCCTTGTGTATAACACACAAGTGCTCTGCCTCTGAGCTACATCTAAAGTCTGAGAATCTAGAAAACAGCATATGCAGTGGGCTGTAGGCATGCTCAGGAGACCTCAAGGCCTTAATCCTGTCTTTCTCTAGAGAATTGTGAGTGCAACAGATACATTTTGCACATAACAGAAATTCAATAAATACTTGTTAAGTAAATGTAGAGTTAGTGAGTCTTATAGAGTACATACACATGTATATATATATATATATATACTTGCATCCTGCAGACACCAATGAAGGAATCATTCATACTGATCTTATAATAATTAATTCATATCAAAGATATGCAATAATTTTATTTAGATGAAAATTTGGTGGGGTTGTACTAATTGTATTATGTTTGTAATATATGTCATTAAACATTTTACTTGTCATAATAATATGTAATTAGAATTCATGACATAATAATTAGAATTCATGACATTTGTTGATATTTGTTGTTATTACAAGAATTTTAGTACGCATGTACAATATTAAGCAAGAAATACAAAATCTGGGAAAAGTAAGCTGGAGAGACTATATAAAGAGGTTTAGTAGACATTATAGCTATATATATTGATGACAATAATTCAGGAACTGTTGCTTAGATTCTGCTGAATTAAACTTCAGATTGCTGTGCTTTCTAGATAAAGAAGTATCTGAAGAAAGTGAACTAACAACTGAATTACTTTGGTTGGGAATACCCTAGCAATCTGAATGTTATAGTATTAACTAATTTTCTCATTAATAACTAAAGACAGGGCTAGTGCCTGCTGAAATTTTGAACAAAAACAATAAATAAAGGTTTATATGGGTGACTATAAATAACCACTCCTTTTTAATAAAAATATAACTATATGAAACATACTTAAATGGACATCTATAAGCAAGATATATATATATATATATGCAAGAAATGTTTATCTGTTCATGCTCTATAGTGACTGTTTCTAAAAGTCTAGTTAACCAGGAGTGGTGGCATAGACCTGTAAACCCAGCACTTGGGATGGTGAGGGAGGAGACTTGCTGTGAGTCCAAGCCCAGACTGAACTACGTAGTGAGACTTTGTCTCAATCTCCCCTCCAAAAGTTTAGTTGTTATCTGGGCATGATGTTACATAGGAATAATCTCAGGAATCAGGAGACTGGGATAGCAGGATTGCAAGTTTGAGACCAAACTGATCTACATAGTAACTTTAAGTCTAGCCTGGCCTACACAGTGAGACCCTGTCTCAAAAATTATAAAATAAAAAAGAGTCAAAATATATATGTATGTAGGAGTGGATTTATGTGTATTAAGTTTTTTGTGTGGACTTTTATCTCTGTGTGTGAAATCAGGAATTTTGAAATCTCTTTTAGTTGGAGAAAAAAGGCATCTATATCTTTCTTTTCATTGAGAACTAATAGTTCTCTTCTAATGACTGTGAAGTAACTAATGTTCATGTTAATTATTTTGAGATAGAGTCCCACTAAGTAGTTATGTATGCTAATCAAAGTTTTCTTTTATGCTTTTAGAGGATATTGTAATCCCAAATATAGAGTACAGTTATCCAAGTACTATAATCCTTTTCCCAGTCTTCCTCACAATCCAAAAAGTTATGTTTATAATCCCATTGAGATGTTATTGGAATCTCAGCAAGGTAATTCCAATCTGCCACCTCCAATGCAACCTATGGAGAGAGTGAAAACACCAAGACGTATTCCAAGTTAAGGGCAGTCCAGGGGGCCTAAATTCAGTCCCCATGAGCATGTGTGGACAAAAGGCCCTGATCCAATGCCTCTCCCAGAATTTATTATCTTGTGAAGAGGGGTGGCTTGAGGATGACTGACAGCAAGGATGGCAGGAACTACATGAGCAATTTGAGTTGGCTAGTCAGATAGTTCAAAAAGCATCTCTGCGAGATGCATAGATAAGGATATGCAGAAGAATCAATTTGCATAAATCAATTAAAGTAGAAACAATTGTTTTTGGAGGCTGTTGCTCCAGTTTCTGATATGTAAACTTTTGTGCCCTGGGGAGTCATAGCCTCTTTACCTTGAAGCTCACACTGAGTTGACATTCCTGGAGCTGACTGGTTCTAACATCCCACTGTGCTTATATTTTTAGAGAGAGCACAATGTGAGGAAACAGGAGACTGCCTGATGGCTTTAGAGATTATGTATCAGTACCTCAGCTAGCCTTATTTGCAATGCGTAGAGCCAATTGAAGAGAGAAGGAAATACCAAAGCCAGTTCTGTACATACCAGTATAAGGAAATAAGTCTCGATATAATCAAAGTTGCAGCAATTGTTCTACATTCAAGGAGAGTCACTTGAGTTGTCTCCCACAAGAGGATACAGAAAACATATGGGGAGTGGCCTTTTTTTCTTTTTAAGTGATAGCCATTGAGGCATAAAATACTGCTTTTCTCTCAAGTATGAGAATCCTACACCTGAAATACAAAGATAATATATAGAAATACATATATTATATGGTGGTGCTGGCCTATAATTTCAACACTCATGAGGCTGACACAGGAGGATCACTATAAGTTTATGGCCAGCCTGGGCTACATAATGAAGTTCAAAGTCAGCCTGCACTATACAGTGAGACTGTTATGGTTTGTGACTGGCCCCTTAAGCCTCTTGCAGCAATGGACACAGCAGAATCTAGAATTTGTGATTGGTTCATTGTCCAGTGCTGGGATTGGCAGTGTGAGTGTTGCACCTGCCTAGGGGCTGGCAGCCAGCATACAATGTAAGGAAGGCAAGGAGGCATGTTTCCCCCCTCTTTTGCTCTTTCTCTCTTGCTTTTTGTGGCTACCATGAACGGCTGCCCCTCAGCCTTGTCACGCTGCCTTGGAGCCAGTTGAGTATGGACTAAAATCTCCACAAAACTGTAAGCTAAATACACCTTTCCTTGCTTGACTTTGGGCATCAGGCATTTTGTTTCAACAATAAGAGAAAAGTAACTAAGACAGAATTTGGTACCAGGAGTGGGGTCATTGCTGTTACTGTACCTGACCATGTGGTTCAAGAGCCTTTGAGAATGGCTTGTGGGGAAAGTTTGGACAGTGTGGAGATGTTGCCTGAAAGAGTAGCCTTAGAACAGTTGAAGCTTTCTGGTCAAACTCACAGGCCCTGACAGGTCAATATGTGAAGAAGTAAGTGTGAAGCCAAAGGTGGAATGGAGAACCCAGAAATTTGAAAAAGTCAGGAGCATGGATCATCTAAGGAAAGCTGCTAGGATTGAACAGAATGGGCCTAAGAGAGAAATTATGGGAGCCATAATTCTTGCAAGTGCCATGGGTGTAAAGCCACTCAAGTCTTTTGGAGCTCACAACCAGATTGTTTGAGATTCTGAACTTGTAACTCCAGGACTTAATGTTGGATTTTGCTGCTGGATTTTGGTCCCAGTGCTTTGTATCCCTGTTTGTACCTTTTGGAATGGTAATGCTTATCTTGTGCCACTGTATGTTGGAAGTGTTTAGCTTTATTTTCATTTGTACAGGGGCTTGCAGCTAAGAGTTTGCCTTAGATTTCAGAGGAAACTTGGGACTTGGACTTCTCAGCAATGTTGAAACTGTTAAGACTTTGGCAACTCTTGGAAATGAACTAATTGCCTTGCATAAAAGCAATTACATGAGTCTTTGGGGGACCAGGGATGGAATGTTATGGTTTGTGTCTGGGCGGCCCCCCAAGTCTCATGCAGTGACGAACATGGCTGAATCTAGTGTTTGTGATTGATTTGTTGTTCAGTGTTCAGTGTTGGGGTTGGCAGTGTGAATGCTACACCTGCCTGGGGTAGGCAGCCAGCATACAATGTAAGGAAGGCAAGGAGGCATGTTTTCCCCTCTTTTTACTTTTGCTCTTGTTGTTTGTGGCTGCCATGAATGGCTGCCCCTCAGCCATGCCACCCTGCTTTGGATCTAGTTGAGTATGGACTAAAATCTTCCAAAAACTGTAAGCTAAATACACCTTTCCTTGCTTCACTTTGGGCATCAGGTATTTTGTCTCAACAAGAGAAAAGAAACCAAGACAGAGACTTTGTCTCTGTCTCTGTCTCTGTCTCTCTCTCTCTATGTCTCTCTCTCTCTCTATCTATCTATCTATGAATGAGAATCATGAACCTGGGAGACAAGTGTGACACTTAATAAAGCAAAATGAGAAGCAGTGTTCAGAGGAGGTTAGTTACAGGGAGCTTAGGACAGGTCAGAGTCAAAAGATGAGTAAAACAGAGAAAACCTGGGGCTAATTTTTAAAATACTATTTATATTATATTTTAGTTTATTCACAAGTAATATTCATGTCTAGTTACGTGTTTTCCCTAGATATTCCTGAAAATCCATCTGCATCTGTGAGGCTTTTAAGATGTGATTAAATTGTGGGGCACTACAACTAAACATAATTTTGGGAGGTGTGGCCCTGCAGAAGAGGCATGTCACTGGCAGCTTGACCTGGAAGGGCTTATCTTTCCCCCTGGTTCTTCCTTTCATCTCTGTCTCTTGGCCACCAGATTGTGAGCAGCTTTTCTCTATCCAACTCCTTTCATGATTCCCTCAACCATGCAAGGATGGAAAATTCCAAGAAATAAGCCAAAATAAACTTCTTATCCTTTTAAATTTCTGGTACCTCATATTTTGTCCCAGAAACAAATAAAGCAATAAGACATAATTTTAAATAAATTGCTAGTCTGTTCTATAAAACTTGTATAAATTTTAAAAATATAATGCTTATATTTGCCTTCTGCAAAATCCATTTGTTTTAGAAGCAATTTGGTATTGTTATGAAAAGTAAAAAATTTCTTTACTTTTTTATACATGTATATTATATCAGATGGAGAAAAATAAAATGACATGGGTACAGAAGTATATGGGGAAGTAGGTATTTTGCATAGGCGGTTACGGAAGGCTCAGAATGGTGGCATATGGGAAAGAGTGCTGGAGGATGATCAGACTCCCAGATACTCATAATGGGGGGAGGGATGACAGGGAATAAAAGAATGACAGAGACAATATTTAAGATGTAAGGGAACTGGGAGGAACTTGTTTTTAGTGAACAAGCTCAATAATCTGTAATTGATTCATTTGTGTTAGACAGTAAGAAGCATAGGGGAAAGAGGTCATGTATCATTTGTGAAAGGATTGGAAGAGATTTGGAACAATAAAGAACAGGTTAAATGGGGAACAAGCTCTTTTGTATACCTAATGTCTGCATAAGTTACTAGCATTTTTACATTGTGCTCAACAGATGTTATCTTGCCTTGGGAGCACTGTGATTATGAATTTACCTCACACAGCCAAAGAGCATGCAATGTTCTGCATACTTTTCTGCAGGTCAGCAACTCAACAAAGGCCTTAGGACCTTGGGACCTTGATCAGTATCTTGGCCCTCCCACCAATCTTTACATAACCTGATGCCCAACAAAAGAAGCCTTGAAACATTCCAGCAGAAGGCTATGCCCATTAAAAGGAGCATTCCAGAGTTAGGGAGATTCCCTGTGATTAAGAAGCAGCAAAAATCTGCATCACAATTAAGAAGGCAGGTCCACTGGAAGACAGTGAGTTCGTGCTGTGTCCCTCCATTACATCCTGGATGGTGGGCCAGCTGGAAGACAGTGAGTTCATGCTCTGGGCCTCCTCCATTACAACCTGAACAGCAGAGCCAACTGGAAGAGTGTAAAGACTGATGGGAACCCCAAGATCCAAGACAACAGCCCAGCACATAGACATACACAGACCTTTCAAGGGTGAAATAATCAGTGAGGCCAGTAACATGGAAGCATCTGAAGTAGCAGTGAAGAGACAGCAGTTGGACTCTGGAGAACTCCACCAACAGAAAATAGTGCCAGTCCCCACATCCCGAGGACAGGATTGGCTCTATACCCAGCACATCTCTGGTATATAACATGGATATTATCACAAAACTGTAAATATCAGAAGAAAGTAGGTTCTTGGGATAGCTATAAAGAACCAACTAACATCTAGAGGACATCCCTGAAGAATGGAGATCACCTTTCCTTCTTGAGAGAGGCCTCTCTTGAGAGAGGTGATATATAATGGGAGCTTCGCAGACATCAACATAGAAGACAAAGTAAAAGAACAAAGGGAAGGTGGAGAATGGCAAAATGCAGAGGTTGGGTGTGGCCCCAGACACCTGGCCCACCCAGGATAGGCCCGGAACTCAACAAGATGGATGAAGTTGGAAGTCAAACACTGGAACTTTCTGAAATTACAACAATGGAAGTGAAAAAATAAGTAGAAAGGCTATAGAGAAAATGATCTCATATGTACAAAAAGAATTGATGCTTAAAATCAAAGATTTTAAAGAAGACACAAAAGAATAGGTGAGCTTAGAAAAAGATGGAAACAAAAAATGCCCAACATAGGAGAGAAATGGAATCCATGAAACAGATCCAAACAGAGACCCAGGAGATTAAAACCTCCATTGAAAGAATATGCAACAGATTGAAGGAAAGGATAGAAATTTAGATCTTAAAGACAGAATTGTAGCTAGTGATCATGAAAATAAAGATACCTCAAAAATAGCAAGAGACCATGAGAAATCAATGCAACATCTGTAAGATGAAGCAAAGAAGAATAACACAAGATTGACTGGGGTCAATGAGAAAGCTGGAGACAGCACAAATGCCAAAACAATCATAAATATATATGCACCTAATATAGAAGCATCCAACTATATAAGACAGTTATTGGTAGACATGGAAAATCAAATAAGCAATAACACAGTTGTAATGGGAGACCTCAAAACCCCATTGTCACAGAAAGACATTAACTAGACAGAAAATCATTAAAGAAATAACACAGCTGAACAAATGGAGTTAATAGGAAGAAGTGATATCTGAGGCTCTGCGCCAGCAGCCCAGAAAGATCTGGCTGGTCCAGAGAAGCTACACTCTGAGGCTGCTGCCATTGGAGGAGCACCAGTGAACCACCACCCCATGCCTCTCCACCAGTGTAGGAACCCCAGATTAGAGGAACCCAAGTGCCTACTCCAACCACTACACTGAGGTACTGGCAGCCAAGGCAGGAAGCACCTGAGATGCAGCAGTGGGCTGATTTGGAGGAACACAGAAAAATATCAAGATGAAGGAGAGAAACACAATCTCAGACCTTTAGCCCTCACAGAACAAGTTCAGGAAACAGAAGCATAGTAGAAATTAGAAGTCACACACCTGAAATTTCTAAAAAGATAGCAACTAAAGTAAGGAAGCAACTTAGTTCTTGCATTGTTTGGTTAATTTTACATGTCTATGTCTGATGGTCTGGACATCTATTTTGAAGATAACAAGAGATGTTATGGTAGCCATTGTTACTGCCTTGTTTTGAAGTACTCAATGTCTTTCATCGTTTTATTTTGATTGGCTTTATTCTGTTTTATTTTGTTTGGTTTTATTCTCTTTAAAATAAAAAAAATCTGTGGTACACTTCTGTAATTCTAGCACTTAGGAGGCTAAGGCAGGAGGATCATGAGTTCAGAGAGGAGCCTAGACTACATAGAAAGACCCTTTTTTGAAGAAAGAATAAAAGCTCTTAGTCCAATTAAAACTGAAAGAGCCAAGAAAGAGCAGAGTCAGAATTAATGTGATGGCTACATCTTGTGGGACATTATTTGAATTTGGATTTTGATTTGATTTTGAATGAGGCTGACTGGAAGCCAGTGGAGCGTTGGTTTGGATGTTACCTTTTTTTTTTTTTTTTTTTGAGACAGAGTCTTGCTACGTAGTCTAGCTGGCCTAGAATTTTAATTGTCCTTCCTCAGTCTCCTGGTTGGAGTCTCTTCAACTATGCTCATTAGAGTGTTTTGGACAAGTAAGAGACTTAATATGACATAACTTTTCAATGGCTAGGGTCAAAGAAGAATCACAGAGACTAACTAAACCTATTGAAATAATCCTGTCAAAAAGAGAGAGAAATACTCCTGTCAAGAAATGATGCTAGTTTATGTTAGCCTGATAATAATGGACTTGATGAAATTAGTTAGATTTTGTACATAATCTGAATGTACATCCAATAAGATTCATTAGTAAATTGATTGTGAAGTGTGAGAGAGAGGAACTGAGGATTCCAGTTTTATTCTACGTATCTGTAGAGATGAAGTTTCAGTGTAGTAAGATTGAAAAAATATGAGATAGCTGGTTTAGGGGTAAAAGTCAGAAGTTTGCTTTTGATTTTGTGAGATTTCAGATGCTTGCTAAAGAGCTGCAACAACAAATTGGTGCCTCCCAAGTACTCTGTACCTGACCTACATCAGTGCATTGACATCCTGACCTCCAACTGCTGGTACCTCCAGTTTTTTGGCCTGGTAATTTTTTGAACTAAAGCAAAACAAAAAGGCAGGGAAGACACATAAAAGAGAAGCACAAGAAGAGAAACTGCCCTTATTTGCCCTATTTTCTACTTTTTTCTTTTGATACTGGGTCTTGATATGTTGCCTGGGCTGGCCCTGAACTCCTGGCCTCTAGTAACCTCCCTGTCTCAGTCTCCCAAGTATCTGGGAAGGCAGGCACATTCCAATGTGTTTAGCTGTTTTCTGCCTTTGAGAATGTGATGACTGGTTGCAACCGTAAGAGAAAGCACAAGAAGGCTGAAGAATGGCTAACTCAGGACACTGGCACTGTGGAAATGAATCAGTTATAGCAATCACTTACCTCTGAGATGCTTGATCTGTGAGAAAAACAAATTGTTTCTATTAAAGTCACTGTAGGACAGGCATTTTCCCACTTGGATCTTATTTGTTTTTTCAGTTTCTTACACTAGAGACAATACAGTATTACACATGTGAATTTGATTTATTTCACTTATGAGTATGGTCTCAAGTTGTGTCAATTTACCTATAAAAGCCTCTATGCAATCCTTCTTTATAGCTGAGTAGTACTCTATTGTATAAAAATACCACATCTTTTTTTTTTTTTGTACCGGGGATCGAACTCACGACTCTGCACTTGCAAGGCAGGCACTTATGCTGCTGAGCTAAATCTCCAGCCCCATACCACATCTTTTTTATCCATTCCTCATTTGAAGGGCATTTGGCTATTAAAAATTGTGCTGTTATAAACATGGGAGCACATATATCACTGTGGTATGATGTTTTCAATTCTCCTGGGAAAATGCCCAGAAGTGAGATAGCTGGATCAAATGGAACCTCTAATCCTAGCTTTTTGAGGAATCTCCACACTGATTTCCACAGTGGTTTCCCTGGTTTACACTCCCACCAACAGCGGAGAAGTGTTCCTTTTCCCCCACAGCCCCTCTAGCATTTGTTATTGCTTGATTTCTTGATCTTGGCCATTCTTTCTGGAGTGACATGGAATCTCAGTGCTGTTTTTATTTATATTTCTCTAATGAAAATGATGCTGAGCATGTGTTCATCTCAGATGCCCATTTTTGGGTTGGGTCTTTGAATTTTGGGGGCCTGATTTTTAAAAAACTCTTTATATGTTCTAGATAGAAGTCCTATGTCTAAGGGACAGTTGGCTAAGATATTTTCCCAATTCATTGGTTTTCTTTTCACTCTGTTGGAGATTTCTTTTGACATGCAAAAACTTTTTAATAAGATGAGATCCCAGTTGTTGATTCTGGGAAGTATTTCCTATGCAGTTTGATTTTGGTTCATGAACTCTCTGCCTACCCCTATGTCTTCAAGGTTTTAACCTACTTTGTCTTCCAGCACATTTAGTGTTTCTGTTTTAATATTTAGATCTTTGATTCATTTTGACTTTAGTTTAATGTATGGTGATAGACATGGGTCTAGTTTTAGTTTTTGGCATGTGGAAGGCCAGTTTTTCCAGCAACACTTATTAAAGAGGCTATTTTTCTTCCAGTGAACATGTTTGGCCCCTTTGTCAAAGATAAGGGTGGCTGAATGTGTTTATAGTTGTGGCTGTATCTAATCTATTCTACTGATTTTCATGTCTATTTTTATTCCACTACTGTGCTGATTTTATCGCAGTAGCTTTGGAGTACAATTTCAAATTGAGGATTATGATGCCTCCTGCCTTGCCTTTGTTGCCCAGAATTGCCTTTGCTATTCTAGTTCCCTTCTGGTTCCAGATGAATTTTAGGAACGATTTCTCTAGATCTGTGAGGCTTCCTAATGGCATTTTGTTTGGAATAGCATTAAATCTGTATAAGAATTTTGGGCAGGCGAGAATTCTACCACTGAACCACCAATGCTGTATAAGAATTTTGGGAGAATGTTTTTTCTTTCTATCCATGAACAAGGAATGTCTTTTCATTTTCTGAAATTCTCTTTGATTTCTTTTTTCAGAGTACTATAATTATCAATATATAGATCTTTTACTTCCTTTGTTAGATTGATTCCTAAGTATTTCATTTCTGAGGATGCTATTGTGAAGGGTATGGTTCCCCTTATATTTCTTTCAGTGAGTTTGCTGTTTGTGTATAGGAATGCTATTGATACTTGAGTGTTCACTTTGTATCCAGCTACATTACTGAATTTGGTTATTAATCTAGAAGTCTTTCAGTGGAGTTTTGGGGGTCTTCTATGTAGAGTATTGTATCATCTGTAAATAATGATAATTTAATGTCTCCTTTTCTAACCTTTATTCCTTTTCTTTTGTCTAAATTGCTCTGGCTAATGTTTCCAGAAATACGTGGAACAGGAGTGGCAACAGACATCCTTGTCTTATGCCTGATTTTAGGTTGAAAGTTTTCAGTTTCTGTCCATTTAGTAAGATGTTGGCTGTGGGTTTATCATACATGGCTCTTATCAGATTAAGGTAAGGACCATATATTTCAATTTTCCAGAGTTTTTATCATAAATGAGTGTTGGATTTGTCAACAAGATGTTCACCTTAAGATAATGCACAGTTTCAGTTTGCATTATCTTAAGGTGAACATCTTGTCTTATGTTTTTGTTTGTTGTGCTTTGTATTGAGACTATAAGATCTTACACTCTATTCCTGGTTGGCCTTGAATTTGCTAGGTAGCTTAGTCTGATCTCAAACTCATGATCCTCCTGCCTAAGTCTCCTGGGTGCTGGAATTATAGACATGCAAAATCATACCAGGCCTGTCATATATCTATGAGCCATTGGTACATCTTTTTCTCTGGGTATCTTTTTAAATATTTTTTAATGAAGATATAATATTTTTTGTTTTTTTAAAATATATGCTGTATCTAGATACCTTATTTATGTTTAATGTCTAGTTAGATTTTTAAAATTCATCTATATCCTTTTATATGGAAAACCCTAAGGGAAACTGGATGTGGTGGGGCATGTGTGTGGTACCATATACTCCAGACATTGAGGAACGAAGATTGAGAGATTGAGGCAAGTCTGAGCAACATAATGAGTCCTTTCTTTTTTTTTTTTTAATAATTTTATTTAAAGAGGAAAAAACAAAA
>PVJX010039403.1:0-15782 GCA_004027295.1 Dolichotis patagonum
GCTATAATTTCTCAGACTCTGCAACAAAACTGAAAGGGAAGGAGTGCTTCCAAACTCATTATTGGAAGCTAGAATCACTCTGAACCATAAAGCAGAAAAAGAAACAACTATAAAAGAAATCTGCAACCCAAATATTTAATGATCATATGTAAAATTATGTTCAGTAATATATTGAAAGCTATAATGCAACAAAGGAATCATATATTCTGACAAAGTCAATTCCATCCCAAGGTTGCAAGGATGACTAAATATATACAAATCAATAAATGTAACTCACCACCTAAACAGAAGCAAGACAAAACTCAATATATGAAAAAATAGATTTAGACAAAATCCAACAATTATTAAAAAAAACTCTGAAAATACAAGTTACCAAGGAACCTCACCTGACTGAGAAAAATCATTAATGACAAACCAAAATCAACATCCTATAAACATGGAGGAAAGCAGAGGATCTCAAAAATACCTAATTTTCTACTGGAATTACTTACCTTAAAGTAATAGTAATAGTTTGTGTGTCTCAGGACCCTTCTCTGAAAGACACAGAATGTAATCTATGCTTTTACTTACTTGGATCAATAAAAGGCAAGATTATGCACATGTGAATAGCCTCAAAACAGCATTAACACCTACATTATGCTCCATGGAACAGTTTTTGTATATGTATCTGAGCATTATAGAGGGCATTGTATACACATGCCACTCTAGGATTTTCTTTTAAAAATGTTCTTTTGATTTTTTTCTGCTAGAAGTAACCTGAATTAGTAAAATGATACAGGAAATATAGATGTATAAGTTTTGTAGGAGTTCAAAATTGGATCATCAGTTTACTCATCCATGGATGAGGAAGATGCCCCATTTGGATAAATTTCCTGTACTGAAAATAGAAGACTGGTGTAAGTATATGGTACTGATACTCATGATGATGATGATTATGACATTCATGGTGATGATGTTGAGTTTGATGTTGGCCATGTGAATCACGGTTCTTGTAACAGTTAAATGGAGACAATATGCACTGAATGCAGATGTCCTTGATTCAGACGACAAAGAAAACAGCTATGTGAGGACATATTTGATGTTGAAATGTTGCAAATGGTTGCACAACTGCGATGATGTAGTTTTAGAAATAGGTCCAAAAATATAGTGAGCATATTGGTAAGGGTGAAACATAGTGGACAGAATTCCAGTACTTCTATACAATCTTTGCAAGTGTAACAGAGAAAGTGCTAGTAGATGCTTTGAAATACACAAATACTGAGATACAAGTAAGTGTTCAATATGCATTAACAGCCATATTCCAAAATGTATTTATTATGCAACATCACTAGATGACCTGAAAGCATTCCTCGATCTGCTGTACCTGGCACGGATTTCTCATGGTAATCACAGCAATGAAAAAGACTTATGAAAGAGTCATCAGTCAAAATATGGCATAAAATTTATTCACTTGTAGATGTGAAGAACCATCATGCTTTCAATTTAAAAATTAATCATGGGAGCTCAGCCATCAGATCCTTATTCATATATGAACAAGTCAAATGATAACATGAAGAGCTACTCTCGTTTGCCAAAGATATCAGAATTTGATGTCCAACATTTTGTTTGCTTATTTTAAATTGGTGTTGTATTTTCTGAAAAAGTATAATTTGACCAACATAGGAATGGTCCAAATGAACAAAACAGGAATTCCCAATTGAATAATGCAATTTCAGAACAGAGGATTGTGTTGTACAATCTTAGCAATTCAGAAAGATCAACAATAATCTTGTATATGGAAAAGAAAAGCACCCTGATACTGCTGATGTCAGCAGTGAATCATGATGGAAATATTGATTTGGCAAAATTGGAAAATATCATAGTTTGAGATGTCACAAAACCAGTGACAGAGTTCTGAATGAGTTATGTAGTAATTCTAATGTCCATCAAAATACAATGCATGGACCAATGTTTGTGCTTTACTTGGTCCTGAATATGTGTGACATAAATATTTTGATGAAATATTTGTACATGAAATAAGTACAAAATACCATAGAGAAATTTTCTGAGATAATTGGGAACTGAAGCTCATAAAAGATCATTTACATGAGAGAAATAAAATAAAATATTTCTGCATAGGAAACACACAAATAAAAATATGGATCACACTGATGAGTGTACAGGTGAACAGGCAGGCACAGCAAACCAGCGACCTACTAAAACAACAGGAAAACAAGAGGTTAATTTTGCCCTACAATAAAGGACAATAAAAGAAAACATATGTTCTATCAGTATAAACAATACTTGTGTATGGAACATGCAATTTTTATGTGTAAAAACCATCTTGGGTGTCACAAGGGAAGCAAGGCATTTTTGTTGTAGAGTTCCTTTGGTATTTTACTGTAGTTCACATAAATTGTTATTTCTGATATTATAACTTAGATCTGGTAAGCAAGCACACTGTTTATGTGAAAATGTTGATTATTCTAAGGACTCATTACACATCTGACATTTAACTTTCTGGACACATTTTCATATTATTTAGGAGTTACAACTGAAGTAATGATTTTTTCCAAAAATATAATTGTATTTTCATTGCAGGTCATGTGGAAATTTATTTCATATGTTATCATTCAAATTTGTAAGCAAGTACACAGCTAATGTGAAAATGCTATTTATTTTAAACTTGTAACACATAAAACATTTTATAGTTTAATTATTGATACATTATGTTCCTGTTGACTACATATTCCATAAAATAATTAGAACCTCTGGATAAAACAGTGAGACAACACATATGTCGCATATGTCCTATAAAAATGCCAAGAAAGAAAAATACATGCACTATCAGTGTAAGTGGTATGTGTGTATGGAATATACTGCTGTCATGTGTGAATAATGCCTTAAGTGTCATAACTGAAGTAAAGATTATGTTTTTCTAATGTATTGTCATTTTGTTAAATATAGGCTTTTACCTCTGCTGTTCTTTTTAGACTTTATACAACAAAAACTAGTCAATGTTGAATATTTTGATACTTTTTATAAACAACTCAATAAATATTAAAAATGTGATAATTTACATTTGTTATATTATTTCCTGTTATTTAATCTCAGTTAATACAGTTAAACCAATAAAATTGAAACTAGTAACTCATAAATCAAACTATTCTAAAGAATAAATATGGATATGGCCACTTTGTGAAAAAAACGTGTTAGACCATTAAGTGTAGAAAATAGAAAGCTTTCTTTTTAAAATCATGAGTAAGACAAGGATTCTGTCTTAGTTACTTTTATTCATCACTGAGACAAAATACCTGATGCTCAAAGTTGGGAAAGGAAAGGAATATTTCTTACAGTTTTTGGAGATTTTAGTCTTTACTCAGTTGGCTCCAGGGCAGGGTGGCATGGCTGGGTGGCAGTTCATGGTGGCTGTAAACAGCAAGGCGGAAACTGGCAAAAGAGAAGACACACCTTTTTCCTGCTGTTACATCACATCCTGGCTCCACACCTAGGAGGGTATAGCACTGACACCACCAATCCAAGCACTAGACAATCAACGAACCACAAATGCACAATGTGACTACATGAGGCCTGAGGGCCACCGACATAAACCATGACAGATTCCAAGCATCACAACTTGTATTCAATTTAGTACTTAAGACAATAGCTAGAACAATCAGCAAGAAAAAGAAAAAATGATACTTAGGTAAGACAGAATTCAAATTATCACTATTTGCAGATGATGTGATTCTATGCATAAAAGAAACAAAAAGTTCTACCAATAAAGTCCCTTGAATGAATAACCAAATTTAGCAATATATTATGACAGGAAAATCCACACAAACATTCGTTACTGTTTCTGTACCACAACAATTAACTCACTGGGAAATTAAGTATGACAATATATCTATTTATAATGATATACAGAAAGTTTAAATACATGGAAATTAACCTAACCAAAGAAGTGAAAGTTCTTTACATTGATAACTGCATTACTTCAAGAAAGAAGACTGAAAATGACACCAGCAAAAGAAAAGATATTCATTCTTCTTTGAAAGGCAAAATCAGTAGGCGGAAAAATGACCATACTTCCTAAACTGATACATACATTTAATACCATAAAAATCAAAATTCCAACAACATTCCTCACAGAAGGAGAGAAAATAATCCCAAAATTTTAAGGAGCCATAAAATATCCAGAAGAGCTAAAGCAAATTTGGGGCATGACTGTAAATCAGAAGACATCACAATATATCATTACATTACAGTTACATTACAAAATGATGCTGATTTTATTTTTTTTTTATTTTAAAGAGAATGAAACAAAAGAGGGCAGAACAAAGCAGATCAGAACAACATAAGCAATGCAGCACTTTACAATAATAAAACAGACAGTAATAGTAGCTATCAAAATAACTCTTTCTCTGTTATGGTTGAGCATAATTTCAAGTACAATAATATCAAACAGAATGAAATAGTATAAAAATATTCAAAAGGATCAAACAATTACAGGATATTCTGAACCAAATAAAAGAGAATGATAAATGCCTATTATAATATCTCATTTTCAATAAAATTTTCCTTATACTATCACATATATTAAAATTCCAATAAGGCACAAGATGATAGAACCGATGGTAATAGAAGAATAGAAGCATGTTAGGACTTCTAAGCAAGAAAATATAAAATCAGCAATGGCTGCCATCATGTTTTGTTTTCTTCAAAACAGCTGTTCATATGATCACGCATAATAAAGTCAAACAAAACAGAATAAAACCATTCACACTGATGAATGAAAACATTGAAAGTCTTCAAAGTAATGAAATGGGAAAACATGACAGACATAAAATCTTACATGCTCTTACCAAATCTCATATTAGGGAGACTATACAATATTTAAACATGTGAGATTGGATTATTTCAGTTAAGAGTATGTTCTCAAGTTGTGTCCATTTATTTATAAATATCTCAATGTGATCATTCTTTATAGCTGAGTAGGATTCCATTGTATAAAAATGCCACAACTTTTTTGTCCATTCCTCAGTTGATGGGCACTTAGATTGTTTCCAAGATTTGGCTATTACAAATTGTGCTGCTATAAACATGGGTGCCCATATATCACTGGGGTATGATGTTTTAGTTCTTTTGGAAATATGCCTAGAAGTGGAATAGCTGGGTCAAATGGGACTTCCAAAACCAACTTTTGGAGGAATCTCCAGTCTGACCTCCACAATGGTTGCATCAGTCTACACTCCCACCAACAGTGCAGAAGAGTTCCTTTTTCCCCCACAGCCTCTCCAGCATTTGTTGTTGGTAGTTTTTTATCCTGGCCATTTTTTCTGGGGTGAGATGGAATGTCAGTGTGGTTTTAATTTTCATTTCTCTTATGACTAATACTGATGAAAATTTTTTCATGTATTTATTTGCTATTTGAATTTCTTCATCTACAAACTGTGTATTCATTTCAGATGCCCATTTTTGGATTTGGTCTTTGAATTTCGAGGGTCTGATTTTTTTTATAATTTCTAGACAGAAGTCCTTGCTCTGAAGGACAATCCATTAAAATTTTTTCCCAATTTGTGGGTTTTCTTTTCACTCTGCTGGAAATTTCTTTAGACATAAAGAAACTCTTTAATGAGATAATGTCCCAGTTTTTGATTATGGCAATTATTTCCCGTGCCATTTGATTCTTATTCATAAATTCTCTACCTACTCCTATATCTTCAAGGTTTTTACCTACATTGTCTTCTAACAGATTTAGTGTTTCTGTTTTAATATTTAGATCTTTGATGTATTTAGATTTCAGTTTAGTATATGGGGATAGGCATGGGTCTAGTTTTAGTCCTCTGCATATGGATAGCCAATTTTTCCAGCACCATTTATTGAAGAGACTGTCATGCTTCCAGTGAACACGTTTGGCCCCTTATCAAAGATAAGGTGCTTGAGTGAGTTTGTGGTTGTGGTTGTATCTTCCTATCTATTCCATTGATCTTCAGGTCTGTTTTTATACCAGTACCATGTTGATTTTATTACTGTAGCTTTGTAGTATAATTTCAATTTAGGTATTGTGTTGTTTCCTGCCTTACCTCTTTTGTCTAGTGTTGCTTTTGCTATTCTAGGTCTCTTTTGGATCCAGATAAATTGTAAGAGTGACTTCTCTATATCTATGAGGTATGTTAGTGGTATTTAGATTGGAATTGCACTGAATCTGTATAGTCATTTTGGGAAAATGGCCATTTTCACAATGTTTGTTCTTCCTATCCATGAACAAGTGACATCTTTCCATTTTCTGAGGTCGTCTTTGATTTCTTTTTTCAGAGTATTATAATTTTTGCTGTATAGCTATTTTACTTCATTTGTGAGACTAATTCCTAAGTATTTCATTTTTTGGATGCTAGTATGAAGGGTGTGGCTTCTCTTATTTCTCTCCCAGTATTTTTGTTATTTGTGTACAGGAATGCTATTGATTTTGAGTATTGACTTTGTATCCAGATACATTGCTGAGTTTATTTATTATATCTAGGAGTGTTTCAATGGAGTTTTGTGGTTCTTCTATGTAAAGTATCAGGTTATCTGCTAAGGATTATAATATAACTTCTTCTTTTCCTATCTTTACTCCTTTTATTTCTTTGTCTTGTCTAATTGCTCTGGCTACTATTTCCTGTACTATGTTGAATAGGATTGGGGACAGGGGACATCCTTGTCTTGTGCCTGATTTTAAGGTAAAGGCTTTCAGTTTGGGGCCATTTATATGGTGCTGTTTGTTGGTTTGTCTTACATGGCATTTATCATATTGAGATAAAGGCTATCCATCCCAATTATCTGTAAAGTTCTTGCCATGAGTGAGTGTTGGAACTTATCAAAAGCTTTTTCTGCATCTATAGAGATGATCATATGTTTCTTGCTTTTGGCCCTATAGATATGGTGGATTACATTTACTGATGTACGTACGTTGAACCAACTCTACATTCCTGGGATGAATCCCACTTGGTCATGGTGTATAATCTTCATGATGATTTGTTGCATCCTGTTTGCCAATATTTTATTGAGAATTTCTTCCTCTATGTTCCTTTGGGAGATTGGTCTATACTTCTCTTTTTCAGTTGGGTCTTTCTCAGGTTTTCGTACTAGCATAATATGTACTTCCAGGAATGACTTAGGAAGAATTGCTTCCCTTTTAATTTCATTGAAGAGTTTGAGGCATGTCGGTATAAAGTCTTCTTTGTATTACTTGTAGAATTCCACAGTGAATCCATCTGGGCCTGTGCTCTATTTGGTGGCAAGGACTTAATTATATTTTCAATTTCAGTAATAGAAATTGGGTTATTTAGCAGTTTTACATCTTCCTGATCAAGCTTTGGTAGTTCATATGTATCTAGGAATCTGTCTATTTCTTCTGTGTTATCAAACCTATGAGGCTAGAGCTTTTACAAATAGGTGTTGATGATCTTTTGTATTTCTACAGAGTCTGTAGTAATTTCAACTTTTTCATTCCTTATTGCATGAATTTGAGTTTTTTCTTTCCTTTTAATTATAAGGTAGGCTAGGGGCTTATCAATTTTATTTATTCTTTCAAAGAACCAATGCTATGATGGCTTGATTCTTTGAATTGTTTTCTTAGACTCTATTGAATTAATTTTAGCTGTAATCCTTATAAATTCCTCCCTTCTTTTGGCTTTGGGTTTGGCTTGTTCTTCTTTTTCTAGATGTTTGAGTTGTACCATCAGGTTATTTATATTCATTCTGTCTTCCTGATATGAGAACTCAGTGCAAAAATTTTCATCTGAGGATTGCTTTCATTGCTTTCCACAAATTCTGGTAAGTTGTGTTTGTATTTTCGTTTGCATGTAGATATTGATTAATTTCTTCTTTAATTCTCTCCATGACCCACTGATTTCTCAAGAGTGTATTACTCAGTTTCCAAGTGTTTGTGAGGTTTTTGCCTTTCCTTTTTTCATTAATTTCTAGTTTCATGGCACTATTATCTCATAACCTGCATGTGATAATTTCAATTCTTTTACATTTACTTAAATATGTTGTTTGGTCTGTTATATGGTCTGTTTTAGAGAATATCCCATGTATTGCTGAGAAGAATGTATATTCTGATGCTGTTGGATGGAAAACTCTGTATAAGTCTATCAAGTCCTTTTGTTCACAGGTGTGATTCAGTTCTGTTATTTCTTTGCTGATTTTCTGCCTAGTTGATCTGTCCCTTTGTGTCAATGGCATGTTAAAATCTCCAGTTATAAATGTTTTATTGCTTATTTCATTTTTTATTTCTGTTAATATTTGCTTTGTTTAGCTATGTGCTCTGGAATTTGGGGCATATATATTTAAGATTGTTATCTCTTCTTTTTGAAGTTTTTCCCTAACTAATATGAAGTGATTTTCTTTATCTCTTTGCATCATTCTTGCTTTGAAGTTCATTGTCTGCAAACAGGATAGCTACTATCACTTTTTTTTTATTTCCTGTTACGTGAAGTATAGTTTTCCATCCTTTGACTTTCAGTCTATGGGTTTCCTTTTGGGTCAGATGGGTTTCTTGTAGACAGCATATGGTTGGATGCTTTTTCCTGTTCCATTCTGCTAGTCTGTTTTTTTGATTAGTGAGTTGAGACCATTTACCTTATGATTATACAGTTATATATTGGTTTATTGTTGACATGTTATCTTTCTGCTGTTGTATCTTTACCTTTCCATTCTGTTTAATTGTCTGCCTTGCTTTGTGGGTTTATCCTATGTGTATCTAGAAAATCTTTCAGTATTATTTGTAGGGTTGGTTTTGTGTTCATGAGGTTTTTCAGCTGTTCTTTATCACAGAAGTATCTTATTTCTCTATTCATTTTGAAGGAAAGTTTTGCAGGGTTCTTCAATCTGGGTTTCCATTAGGATCTGAAATACTTCACTCCATCCTCTTCTTGACTTCATTGTTTGTGTGGAGATGTCATTAGGGTTTCTGATAGGTTTTCCTTTTTGGGTAATCTGCCTTTTCTAACAGCTTGTATTCTCTTCTTATGACAGATTTCTGGGATCGTGATTATTATGGGTCTGGGTGTAGTTTTATTTCAGTTATGGCTATTTGGAGTTCTGTATGCTTCAGTAATCTAAATGTCAGTTTCCATTCTCATGTTTGGGAAGTTTTCAGCTACTACTTCTGTCAACATCCTGCTGACATCATTTGGATGTCCCTTTCTTTTTCATTTATCCCTGTTAATCTTATGTTACTTTTCTTTGCATCATCTTGTAGAGGTTGAATTGTTATTTCTTGATTCTTTGTTATTTTTATAAGATCTTTCTTTTCCTGTTCACTAGCTATGAACTTATTGTCACTGTCCGAATTTCAGTCTTCACTTTTTTGAGGTGGTTTTTATAGATTTCAATACAATTTTTGATTTCCTATACATCTCTTTCAATCCGCTTTATGTATTCTGTTTGTTTCTTATAGTGTTCATTCAGGGATTCTGTTTGCTTTGTTCCTCTCATTTTTTAGCTGTGTCTTCACGAGACCCTATTCACTATTTCTTTCACTACTTTCATCATTTCTTCTTTTACCTGGGAAATTATTTTTGTTTCGAATTTCTCCATAACCTCCCCTAGTTGCTTCTTTATTCAGTTGATATCATTTGTGTCATTTCAGGTGCACAGCTTCTATTTCTTTATATGTATAGGGCTCCTAGGCTTTCTCGGGATGGGCTGGAGATTTGAGCCTGCCTTTTGGTCTTTCCTTTTGTCATTTCTCTTTATTTCCTTGCTTTGAGCAGTGTTCCAAAGCTTCCTCTTAGTTTGTGATGAATCACCTCCTGCACCCTCAGCTCATGCAGCAGTCCCAACTCCCCTGCAGCATTTTTTGCTTTCTAAATTGAGAGGCAAAAGCTGAGAGTTTTCAACTGGCACTGACACAAACCCCAATGAGCAATCCTCTCTCCTAGAGGGCTTGTTATGAACTCGACCACTGGGAGTGTTGGTCTTAAGCTCTCCTCAGCCAGGCAAGAAGGAGCTAGACTCCTTGTGCCCAGTCACTGCCTCCTGAACTGAAAGAAAGCCACTGGGTGTGGTGTACTGAGGCCCTGGAATCGTCTGTCCCATATCCATCATCTCTAATAGCTGCCCAGAAACTCAAACGCAGTGAGGGGAGGTCTCCAACTCTCCCCTGGGCACTGAGACTCACTTGCCCCATTCCTATTCACCTGCAGGCTTTGCGCTCCCTAAATTGAGATGGACAAACTGGGCTTTGAGAACTGTGTCAGGAAAAACCCCAGTGGAAATATCCCCTGTCTTAGAAGGGTGGATACAAACTCAACCGCTAGCTCTTCTGGTCTTAAGCTCTCTGCAGGACAGCACAAAATGGTCTAGAGTCCTCATGCATAGTCTCTGACTCCTGATCTGAAAGAAGGACAATGGGCATGATGGGCTGAGTCCCTGGAATCTGCTGGGCCCTGTCCAGCATCCCTGGTAGGTCCCCAGAAACTGAAACCCTAGGAGTTTAGGCCTCCAACTCTCCCTGGGCCCCAGACTCACCTTTCATAATCACAACTCTAATATCTTATATACTCTTACCAACTCTCATACTAGGGAGACTATAAGATATTTATACATGTGAGTTTGGTTTATTTCACTTATAAGTATGGTCTCAACTTGTGTCCATTTATTTATAAATATCTCAATGTGATCATTCTTTATAACTGAGTAGTACTCCGTTGTATAAAAATACCACAAGTTTTTATGCATTCCTCAGTTTATGGGCACTTAGGTTGTTTCCAAGATGTGAGTATTACAAATTCTGCTGCCATAAACATGGGTGCACATATTTCACTGTGGTATGATGTTTTCAGTTCTTCTGGGAATATACCTAGAAGTGGAATAGCTGGGTCAAATGGGACTTCCAAACTCAGCTATTTGAGGAATCCCTAGACTGACTTCCACAGTGATTGCCTGATCCTACACTCCAACCAGCAGTGTAGAAGAGTTCCTTTTTTCCCGTATAAAAAAGAGTTCCTTTTTTAGCCTCTCCAGTATTTGCTGTTGCAATTTTATTTTAATCACAGCCATTCTTTTTTTTTATTTAGAAAGAAAATATAAGCAACCAAACAAAACAGAAAAAAGGGTAGTAACAATACAGCATTCACAAGGAAAAAAAGAAAAGAACAAAAAAAACCCACAGAGAAATCCGTGGTTGATAAGTTACATCAAGTGATCTTGAAAATAGTTTTTCAAGGTACAAAATTAAAGCATACAAAGTATACATTCAAACAGTGAGACTATTAACAGTTCTGCTCAACAATCTAACAAAAACAGTAGTCTGGTCATCTATCATCCACACTTAAACATAAATGCAGTTATATCCTTTAGAGCACTTTCTTCTTTCTGGGGTGAGATGGAATCTCAGTATGGTTTTAATTTGCATTTCTCTCATGACTAATAATGGCGAACATTTTTTCTTGTGTTTATTTGCCATTTGTATTTCTTCATCTAGGAACTGTGTATTCATTTCAGATGCCCTTTTTTGGATTGGGTCTTTGAATTTTGAGGGTCTGATTTTTATTAATTCTCTATAATCTCTAGGCAGATGTACTTTGTTTGAGGGAAAATGTATTAAAATTTTTCCCCAATTTGTTGGTTTTCTTTTCACTCTGCTGGAAGCCTCTTTCCACTTGCCAAAAGTCTTTAAAAGGTATTGTCCCAGATATTGATTCTGGCAAGTATTTGTTGTGCAGTTTGATTCTTGTAAAAAAAATTCTCTACCTACCTCTATATATGTGAGATTTGTACCTATTTTGTCTTCTAACAGATTTAGTGTTTCTGTTGCAATATTTAGATCTTTGAACCATTTAGATTTTAGTTCAGTACATGGTGATACACATAGGTTTTAGTCTTCTGCATATGGATATCCAATTTTTCCAGCACCATTGGTTAAAGACACTAGTGTTCTTCCAGTGAGCGTGTTTGGCCCCTTTATCAGAGATAAGGTGGTTGAGTGAGTTTGTGGCTGTGGTTGTATTTTTCAATGTATTCCATTGATGTTCAGTTGTGTTTTTATTCCAGTACCATGTTGGTTTTATTACCGTAGTTTTGTATTATAATATCAAGTCAGAGATTGTGATGCCTCCTGTCTTGTCTTTGCTGCTTAGAATTTCCTTTGCTATTCTTGGTTTCTTCTGGTTCCACATGAAATTTAGTAGTCATTTCTCTAGATCTATGAGGTATTTTAGTGCTATTTTGATTATGATTGCTTTGAATCTGTATAGGAATTTTGGGAGAATGGCCATTTTTACAATGTTTGTTCTTCATATCCATGCACAGTGGATGTCTTTCCATTTTCTTAGGTCCTTTTCAATTTCCTTTTTCAAGGGATTATAATTTTCCTTGTGTAACCTTTTACTTCCTTCATGAGTTTACTTCTTATGTATTTCATTTATTTGAATGCTACTGTGAAGGGTGCAGCTTCTCTTATTTCTCTCAGTATTTTTTTGTTAGTCTATAGGAATGCTATTGATCTTTGAGTATTAACTTTGTATACAGCTACAATGCTGAATTTATTTATTATATTTAGGAGTCTTTCAGTTTAGTTTTGGTTGTCTTCTATATAAAGTATCATGTCATCTGCAAATAATGATAATTTAACTTCCTCTTTCCTATCTTAACTCCTTTTATTTCTGTGTCTTGTCTAATTGCTGTGGCTACTATTTTCAGCACCATGTTGAATAGTAGCAGGGATAGGGGACATCCTTGTCTTGTGCTGGATTTTTAGGTAAAGGCTTTCAGTTATTGTCCATTTAATAGGATACTGGCTGTTGGTTTGTCATAGATGGCCTTTATCATTTTGAGGTAAATAGCATCTATGCCAATTCTCTGTAGTTTTCTTGTCATGAATGAGTGTTGGACCTTATCAAAAGCTTTTTCTTGCACATATAGAGATGATCATGTGGTTACGTTTATTGATTTATGTATGTTGAACCATCCCTGCATTCCTGGGGTGAATTGCACTTGGTCATGTTGTATAATCTTCATGATATTTTGCTGCACCCTGTTTGACAATATTTTATTGAGAATTTTTACATCTATGTTCACTAGAGAGATTGGCATATTCTTCATTTTTTCAGTTAGGTCTTTCTCAAGTTTTGGTACTAGGATAATATTTATCTATGCTGATTTTAAACGAACATTCTGTTAGCATTAAAAGAGATCTGCTGAAAATGGAACTGAATGGAGAATGTTGGAAATACCTCATATATGTTCTGGTGATTAAGTTTGACAAAGAGGCCAAATTTATTTTGAAAAGAAGAGTTTATTTCACAAATGGTGCTCGAAAAAACTGTCTATACATATGCAGGACAGTGGTGCTCTTACCATGTACTAAACCAAAATAAAAAAATATATCAAATATCTAAATATGAAAACATAAATATTAAGATATTGTAATTTAAGATTGGAGAAAAGAGAATCAGTATTGACAAATCGGATTGGATGAAATTAAAATGATTCTGTCTACCAGAGATAGCAATCAATGAATTCAAGTGGTAACCTACAGAATGGGAAGAAGCATTTATAGCTATTCCTGAGACAGATGGATGAATATTCTCTATCAACAATAAGTCATTAAAAAATAGACCCTCCAAAATAAAAGAATGAATAAAAACACATAGGTCAGTGAAATGAATAGACATTGCTCAGAAAAAATGTTATAAATTGTCAGCAAATACATGAAAGAGTTTTCTGCATTTTTGACCATTAGAAAAATGCAAATTAAAACTACAGTATCATTTAATTTTTTTCTATAAACAATATCAAGCATCAGGAAATCAACAAATACCCATATGAAAAGGAACATTTCTACATTGTTGTTGGGGTGCACACTACTAAGCCAGTATGGAATTAGTAAGGTGTTTTTTTAGAAAACTAAATATACAAATTCCATTAGACACAGTTATTTCTATTCTGTATATCTTCACAAAAATGGCAAGTACAACATGATACACTCTTACAGTGGCAAATTCATAATAGTTAAAACTTTAAAGCAATACATATACCCATCATTAGATGAATGATTAAATAAAATATATCTACCTACAAGGCAAAAGCACTCCATCATAATGTAGGATACTTTTGAGTCTTTGGTAGAAAAATAAATATGCCTTGAAACACAATTTTACCTGAAACATGTCAGACACTCAAGCTTGAATACCATATGATTTTTAACATTTGATGCTTTCAGAGTAAAAATAAAGAGAAAATTTAAAGAAAGGTTAAAAGAAACAGGAAAATGAATATTTTGCGAATGGAAATGGGACCAAGAAACCAAAGGAGAAAGTTACCTGGAAAGTTTTTTAAGATGCATAATTCTCAGTCCCAACTACTCACAATGAATATAGTAAGTATGTGTCACAAATATGAATTAAAATTTATTAACAATAGTAATGGTAATGGGAAAATTGTACCTAGAGATTAAAGGATATATGTGGGTGGGGAAATGAAGGAGGATATTTTAAGTACATTCACATAGCTTTAAAATTCACTAAAAATACAATGTCCTGAAAAATTTTACTAAACAAATAAAATTTTGGAAAAGAAAAAGAAGTTTTATTTTTCTCAGAAGGAACGTATCTTTTGGGTCAGAGAACTCCTATAAGACACTGTCATGGTTTATGTAGGTGGCCCCCAGGCCTCATGCATTTGCATTGTGCAATTGTGATTGGTTCATTGTATAGCACTTGGATTGATGGTGTCAGTGCTACACCTGCCTAGGGGAGGAGCCAGCATACAATATAATGGCAGGAAGAAGGTTTGTCTCCCTCTCTTTTGCTGGTTTCTGCCTTTCTTTTTGCAGCCACCATGAACTGCAGCCCCACCATGCAACCCTAGCCTGGAGCCAACAGGGTATGGAATGAAACCTCCAAAAACTGTAAGAAGTAAACTTTTCCTTTCCCAACTTTGGGCATCAAGTATTTTGTCCAAGCGATGAGTAAAAGTATCTAAGACAGACACGATATAGAATTAGAGCTTAATTTGGTTTTTAGTCATCTATGTTATGAATTTAGTTCTTTTTGTTTCATGTGTCTCTAAAAATATTGATATGAATATTATGACTGGAGTTTCTAGGGAGCTACTGGGATGCTGGCCTGGGTCCATCAGATTGCAGGGCCTCAGTCAACCATGCTCAGTGGTTTTGTTTCAGTCCAGGAGGCAGAAACCTTGCATGAGGACTCGGCTCAATTGGGCTGGCCTAGGGACAGCTAAAGACCAGCACTGACAGCAGTTGAGTTCATATCCAAACACCTAGGATATGGGATTGTGCCCCAGGTATTTCTCTGGCCCCAGTTCTCCATATCCTGCTTCCACCTTTCAATTTAGGGGCCATGTACCTGCAGAGGAGGTTAGACTGTTCAAGGAGCTGAGGGTACAGGAAGAGATTTGCAATACACCCAGAAGAAGCTTTAGAACACCACTCAAAGCAAGGAAATAAAGAAAAAGGACAAAAGGAAAGACCAAAATGCAGGCACAAATAACCATCCCATCCCATGAAAGCCTGGGAACCATGTACATAGAAGAAAATAGAAGCCATACACCTGAAATGACAGAAATGATATCAACTGAAATAAAGAAGCAACTAGGGGAAGCTATGGAGAAATTCAAATTAGAAATAATTGCCCAGGTAAAAGAAGAAATGATAAAATAAATCGTAAACACATCTAGTGAAGGCACAGCTAAAAAATGAGATGAAAAAAGCAAACAGGTAGAATCCCAGATTGAACACTTTAAGAAACAAACAGAATACATAAAGCAGATTCAAAGAGATATACAGGAAA